>CM032058.1:72601923-72890216 GCA_018831715.1 Matsumurasca onukii | reverse complement strand
TCACTATATTTGATATATTATTATCAACATTTTGCTTCCTACAACTCGCATGTACATTGAAATTTTAGTTCTAAATGGTTCATTCAGACGAAATATTAAAGTATTAAATATTATAACAATTAAGTGAACAAAGCACCCTGGTTTGAAGAATTTTATTTATTTTGCGACCGGTTTCAAAACATATAAACTCGTATACATATAAACTAGTAATTTTATATTATATAATTCTAGCAACCCGAAGTGAGTCTACGTGTGATAAGTATTAAAATAAGCACTGTTTCCTCCAACACGTTACTTCAAAACTATACACATTAAATTATCAACGGAAGTAGTGTAAAACAAATAGTTGCGTAACACTTATCAATTACGAGTATTTGTGAAATTGCTTGGTTTCTAATCGAATTGAAAGTTTAGCCTGGTTAAATCGTGGGCAGACAAACAACTTTAGACAAGTGAATTGATGTCTTCTACATGAGTTTGAAACTTGGAGAGTTCATCGCAGAAACTTCTTCTTAGTCGAGGGTTCCCTCTACAGAGGGCGCGTCTACTAGATCATTACTCCAGCTAGTGAGGCAGGCGAAGTTCTTAGTTATACAGGGTGATTCAAAGGTCCTTAACTCTTTTACTTAAACAGTATTAAAAAGACAGATTATTGAAAATAAAAGTGTGGACTAAAATTAATTGTTGTTATTTGAGCCTTCTAAAAAGGTTTAATTGAAAATCGGTTGTCCATGTGTGTGCAGTCGCTGTTATTTTGTTTATTTCCACGGTTTTCGTTATTTTACAATGTTTTTATACGTAAACTACAACACTTTACAGTTTTAAAAGTAGTAAAAGTGATGAAATTAACAATATATATAAAACCATTTGTATTTGATATACTTTTTATTTGTTTCATGATATTTTACGATTTTGGCTACTAAATAGGAAATTTTGAAACTATCCCATTTATATCTCTACTAATCATTAATTGATAATAACTTGATTCAGTTAGTTAACAGGTTAAGTTGTTTTATTGTAAAGCTATGGTTTCTTACACGGCCGTAAATACGGCCGATGAGTTTTGTTTTCAATATTATCAGATGAGAGTGGTTTCCAGAAACTGGACGTAAAGTAGCGGTTAAAACTAGTTAAGGGTTTTCTCGCCAGTTGACACATATTGTTTTGCTTATCCATTGGACTGTATAGGTAAATCAGATTTGACAACTAAAATTAACAACATGTCAAAAGTTGTTTTTGTCTAAATCTGTTTAAATATTGTGTTGCGTCCACCGTCACGGTTACGTGGACCTTTTTCTAGGAAACCATACTTTAGCAACATAATTCGTTGTAAACAAAATCAGAAGATTCGTTATTGATCAGCTAATCTAAAATAAATAACAAAACAATGGAAGATCATATAAAATCTCATTTCCTGTGCCAACTTCTAATAAAAGCACAAAAGCCAATAGTCCAAGTTGAAATGCTGTAGTTAAATGCTCATATCTCACTTATTTCGAACGGATTTTTGAACTTTGTGTCGTTAGTTTTGTATTAAACTAACGCTTTTTTTGTTATACCTAATGATTTGTATTAAAGTTATTCGTTTCTAGCTAAAGAAGCTAGGTTGTGAGCGTAGTGAATTAGAGTAGCAAATGCAGTGTGTTATTTTTATCACTAAATCACTATTTGGGATGCCGACCACTCTCATGAGGGTATTTTAAGGCAAATATGTGGTGAAGGATGAGTGTGATGAGTGGTAGTAATGAGTTATGAGGTGTAGTCTTGTTACAAACTACTTAGAATGAGTCACATTAATAGCCTAATGACCAATGGAAATACAAGGATCCACGGCTTATCGTGACTTCCGAACCAGGTGATGGTCTGATATGTCTAAACGTTGGTGGAGTTGATGCGGGTATCATCAGATGATCACTCAGACTATCTGGGCCGCTTTAGACCTATATCAACCTCAAAACCTGACCTCCATGAAGCTGGATTACAGGACCACGCCACGAGTCCCAGTCATTTATCATTGGACTTATGGAACAGTAGTTGGTCTTACCAAAATCAAAACATTGACCAACAAACAATCAGCCATCCTAACTCGTCTAAGCGTCCAGAGCGTATAGTAAATACTCGTACCTCCGATGAACTTCAAAATCCTATGAAAACAAATAAACAAAATTGTATAACTGATTTAATCAAATCAGTTTCTCAGATATTTGTGGACTTTTCAAAGATCTCAGATCAATGAGAGTTGTCGGTCTGGCTAAGTTTTGTGCAAACAAACAAATGTAGAACGCTTGTTGAGCTGTTGATGTCATCTACATAAGTTTTGAACTTAATACAACCAGTATTTTTCTAGTGTGATGATCTACTTTATAACACTACTTTGAACAGTTCTACAGTATTGAAGAAGAGAGCCGTTCATTCAGAAACTCGCTAGTAATATTGTTTATCTCTGACTTTTCCGGCAACTTCAGTAATAAGTGTTTTCAAAGCCTGCTCTCTGAAAATGATCCGTGAAGACAAGGCGATTCAATTCTTGTTTGTTAATTTTGGGGGAATTAAAAGGCGTAGCTCAAGCTTACTTTCTTGTTTCAGCAACGTTCACTTCTTCAGTTCTGTAGAAGAAGCATTTTCAATGAGTTCTTTAGTAACTTTACAAGGACATGCAATCAAAACCACTGTTCTAAAGTTATGACTTGCTGTGTGTATTGTTTCTCATATGACGTCGAAAGGTTATTTAAGATGGGTTGGAGCCACATTTTTTATATTCCACTTTTTAAATGGATAAGATACTTAGCTTTATTGCTATTAAAAGACGAATTCCAGATAATAAAATTACATTGAACAGAAAAAAATATTTATAAATGAGAATAGAAAACAAAACCTGGAACAAATGTAAAAACATTGAGTTCAAAGATATACCAAAGATATAGATATATCCTACGACATTTCCTCACCTTCCTCTATGCGTCCAAATCCAAAACATAAAATAGAATTTGTGTTGCCCGTAGATGCTAGCATTGCTAGCGAAAGGTCTTGCAAGTGTATTTTTTAAATGTTAATTTTAACTTTTTATTTTACTTAAAAATTATTCCAATACTATGGCTCAAATTATTCGTATGCTTTCCAAAGCGGATTTATCTCAAAATAAAACCTGCAACATCGGTTTCCAATCCACATTAAAGAATATATTACCCTTTCGTTAAAAGCTTTAAACTCCCACTGTTTATAACGGCGTTGTTTATTTGGACTTCTACCGTTTGGATATAGTTTCACTTTTCCGCCCGTACTACACTGCCGAGCCCATAAATATGGTTTCAAAAACTGATTTAATATAATCGTAGTGAACTAGCATAAAAAAGTGTGTAATTTAGCAATATTATCACTCGTTTTTAGCCCGTCCATCAAGATCGCTAGTGGGATGTGTTCGTAAGCATTTTAAATCAGCTCAATTAACAAGACGTCTGAGGTGAAAATATAGTTCACTGAATTTGCCCCAGTTCCCAATCAAATGAAAAGTTTAGCGTTGAATCCTGAGCAGACAAACAACTTCAGACTTGAACACTTTAGTAAATTAATGTCATCTACACGTGTTTGAAACTTGGAGCGTTCAGGAACTATAATCTTCTTAGTTTGGTTTCCTTTCCTAACACAATTGCATATCAGGCGTCGAGTCTATCTCCGTGATTACCACCGAGATGAAGAAGATTACCATCTCATTTGTGGTAATTAGGGGTGCAAATGAAGAAGCCGTATAGACCCCACCATCATGAAGTAGTTCATCATGAGTTCGGAGTAGTGGTAATCATATCAGCGTTTGTGGAGTTTAGTCAAAATATCGTCTTCCATTTAGATTACGTAAAAACATCAACATAACCCAAGAGACATTATGTGTATGTATAGTTCATTTTCAGAACCAAACTATTTTCCTTAGGCTGCTGCCTGCTACCACAACGTCTACGGCTAAATGAACATATTTTACATACTTTGCCGTTACGTTGACAAGGTTTGCACACACCGTTGCAAGACACTTGCATGTAAGTAAGGGTGTTTCTGGCTAATGCCAGCATAAGAATGTCCTATGTTAAAGATTTGCAATAGCTGTTGACACCGTGATAATCATTACCTTGGCTGGCAGATTATCAGCTTCGTTAACTTGCTGTTGGAAGTTACAAATATGATTTGTATAGGTGAAGATATAATTTTATGGTAGGTTGGTTGCATATACCACCACATGGTTGAGGCTGGACGATCAACATAGTTGCGCCGGCCTAAGCACAGATAACGCTGCCATTAGTATTGCTGTCTTTCTCCCCTCTCGGCTCAACATGTTCGGGTTTGTCCGATTTCGATTACCGTACTTAAATGTAACTGAATCGTGCAATTTTCGAGAACGAACGGAATTTTGCATGCGTCAGTGGCTCCACTTGAGACTCTGAAAATAATTCCCTCACAGTGCTATCTATGCTTGGGCTGCCGCGACGATGTTGATTTTCCTGCCTCAGCTATTCAGCATCTATGTTCAATCTACTTACCATAACATTATTTTTGATCAAACTGACATTACATTACCTGTCGACGTTTGTTTACAAGGTGTAAGTAGTATACAACCCAGATCCCAAAAGGAAAGGGGGGATTTGAAGTAGCCCAACAAATTGTGTTTTAGCCAGACTTTCTGACTGACGCTGGAGCTTTTCTAGTAGATGGCAATGCATTGTTTAGCCTTCATGTGCACAAATTATTATTGTATACTTGCAACGTATACAATAAGTGTAAAAGTATGATAGTTGAATAAATCATAAACGAGTATTCAGAAAAAGAGTTAAGTGCGTCATCAGGTAGGCTACTCCTTCGGCACTCAAGAATCAAGAATCAAGAATCTTTATTTGTCATTGACATAGTATTACAATGTATTGACAATTGTCAAAAATTACAGCTTAAGCTATAGTCAATTGTTTTAAATTATTCAGTTAAAGTCAAATAACAAATTATATTTATACATAAAATTAACAAAGAGCTCTGTGGAAGACATAGACATGGTTGTGGATATGAAATAATAATATAGAGTAATAAATAACACAAAACAAATACAAAGATTTAACACATAAATAAGTTATGGTGAAAAATAAATAAATTACTTGTACAAAAATATCACAGTAGGTTAACATTAAATATAAAATGCATTGTTATAAAATATATTTATCAAAATTTTTAAACTAGCTCTATTTTATTTACAGTAAAAAACTCTTGCGTTGAATAAAAAGGATTTTTTAGTAGCCATTCATAAAACGTCTTAGAAGCAATTTCTCGTTATTAACACATAGTTGGATATTATTATATTTATTTAACTTATTATAAACCTTATGTGACATCACAACATGACTATGAAGAGTTTTCCCTAACCTAGAATATGTTCTATTAATATTACTGTTAGTTCTAGTATTATATGAGTGAATGTTGTTACAAAAGGTTAACGAGGGCTTTTGTTTCAATGCATAAGAGAATAATTCAAATACATACAAGTTGACTACAGTAGGTATTTTCAAAATTTCGAATAAAGGTTTACAATGGGCATCATCTACTGCATCACAAATTATTCGAATTACCTTCTTTTGAATGATCAGAATTTCTTTAATCCTACTACTTCCTCCCCAGAAAATTATACCATATCTGTAAATGCTTTGGAAGAAAGAAAAATACACCATTCTCAAATAGTTCTTATCAACTAGTGTTTTAAGACGTCTTATTAAATATACTACTCTTGATAACCTAACTGATATTTGATCTACATGAGAATCCCATTGAAGTTTCCCATCTAAATGCATACTTGATTATTTTCAACTAATTGATCAAAAGGTCTCAAGCTAAAAACTAAATTTTGAGTTTTGTCAGTGTTTAATTTAAAACTATTTGCTTGAAACCAAGTGGAACCTTCATCAAAAGCACACTTTGCTAAATTGGCCAGCTCATCTACAGAAATACTAGTTGTAAAAAAAGTCGTGTCATCGGCATAGAGAATTGTTTTGGTTGGAGGGGAAATGTTAGCTGGCAAATCATTTATTGAGATTAAAAACAGTAATGGGCCTAGCACAGAACCTTGAGGAACTCCGTGCTCTACAATCATTTTGTTCGACCATATTCCATTTTACAAACAAACTGCTCTCTATTGCTCAGGTACGATTTGAAAAATTGAAGGGCTGAACCTTCAATCCGTAGTATTCAATTTTAGTAGAGTTCGCTGTGACCGACACAGTCGAAGGCCTTGCTCAGGTCACAAAGGTGGCCCGAGCAAAGCCTTGTCTTCAACCTCGATCACATTATTCACCAACACATCAATAGCATGTAGGGTTGATTTTCCACTACGAAAACCGTATTGTGACGTACAGAGCAGATTATTGTGCTCCAAAAACTCATTTATTTGATCAAACACCAACAATTCGAAAACCCAGATATAGAAGGTACAATTCATATTTACGGTAAGGTTCTAATTTTAATAAAATTCCTCCACGAATGAACACTCTCTTGCGCTTTTGTCCGCCATCGTAATCACACAATTTAATCTGACACACTAACAAAGTTATCATTACAGATATCACATCACGAATCAGCTGCACGTAACTCACTGTTGTTTCCATTTGTGACAGTGCAGGGCCGGGGAGGGGTGACTCGCCGGTGCGCAGTAGATAGCCTGACATTATCGATCCACTCCCTGCTCCAGTCTGCGCGGTGTATCCTGGCAAGCATCAATTCGCAAACTCAGAACTCAGTTGCGTTTCTGCGTACCTCCGGTATTGTCAACGTGACGTTAGTGCACTATATTGTCATTAAATAATGTTTAAATTACTAGCGTTTAACGTTGATGTTAAAAAACACTGTATATAACAAAAATATGTTTTTCGTATATTCCGATGGTCCGGACCATCCAATTCGAGGGTCCATTTGTCTATTACATGTTGCATATTGTTGTTATTTTTTCCAGTTTTTAGTCCATCCATTTCCATTCTTCCATTTAAGATATCCGTCCCTCCATTCAATTATTTTACATAATTATTTAATAATAGATTTAAAGACTAAAATGTGTAATAGCTCAAATAGTCCCAAAGAAGCTCTAAAACGAGGTTTATAGTTGAATATGCTAAAAAACTTCCACACACCCAGACTTCCTAGAAGGGGCGTAATTTACAACTTTGGCCTAGGGCGTCAATAGCGGGTAATCCGGGCCTGACTACAGGGCGTCCCGTAAAAGCATTATGCGACTCATGTTCATATCCCTAGCTTTGTAATGGCGCAACATATCAAAGCTGTTTCATAAAATGTCAGAAAGTGTCTTCTGATTAAAACTATGTACAATATGACCCACCTTTGTTTGAAAATCGAGTTTTGACCCGTGAGGTTTGAAAGTACTGACACCCACCTGTATACTGAGAATCTTAAAATATTTTTCCTGAAATCTCATGTACGATTTCCTGATAGAAAAGTTTCTTTCATTTTTTAGCTCTAATATGCCCTGTATCCGTTTGGGACGTTACTTTATCAATTTCCACGCACGGTATATATTGCATTGCACCATTTCCTTTGCAAATTTAATATTTAATTCATCAGATAGCAACGAGAAGTCGTGGTTGAAAAATAACAACCCGTTCAACATCAGTTTCGGAATAGTTAAGGGCCACACATTAGAATATATCCTACTTTAGCTAAGCTCATTATTAATTTCCTAACTATCCACCTATCCTGATACGGTACACGTGTCCCATTAGAGCACTAAGTTCAATGCAAGTTTATGACATAATGATTAGGTAGAAATAAGCTTGAAGGATGTTAATTTCATAAAGTTAGTTTTACTTTTGCAAGCTATTAAGGTTTTAAAGTTATTAAGTCGAAGGAAGTTATGAATTAGCTCAGAATTCGATTAAGTTAAATGGCCCAAGCTAATACAAGTCAAAACAAACTTCATTAGGAAGGTTCATAAATTATAAAAAGAAGTATTAGAATCTGAGCTGGAAGGAAGTCTTTTAACGGTTCATAGCTAACGAAATTAATGATATTCGTGTATCAAACTTTCCTGATTCAGTTATTTAAGTTTATTCTTTCGCAGATAACTTTGTACTTGGAAACTTGATGCTGAATTAACCTTCATTTGTTATCAAACTTGAACTCTGATATTTTTTGTAATGCAGGAGCTGTTCCGAGTATACCTTCTTAGCTCGACATATCGTTTATTTTCCGTTCTATATTTTAATGGTTGGCAAGATAGTTCAAAACTTCAATCTGACTTCAAACATTTTACTCTGAAGTTATTGTGAGAGCAATTAAACAGGTCAATGAACGAGGTGTTTACATTGCTATTACCGGAAGCTTCAGTAATAAGTGTTTTCAAAGCCTGCTCTCTGAAAATGATCCGTGAAGACAAGGCGATTCAATTCCTTGTTTGTTAATTTTGGGGGAATTAAAAAGGCGTAGCTCAAGCTTACTTTCTTGTTTCAGCAACGTTCACTTCTTCAGTTCTGTAGAAGAAGCATTTTCAATGAGTTCTTTAGTAACTTTACAAGGACATGCGATCCAAAAACCACTGTTCTAAAGTTATGACTTGCTGTGTGTATTGTTTCTCATACGACGTCTAAAGGTTATTTAAGATGGGTTGGAGCCACATTTTTTTTTTCCACTTTTAAATGGATAAGATACTTAGCTTTATTGCTATTAAAAGACAAATTCCAGATAATAAAATTACATTGAACAGAAATATATATTTATAAATGAGAATAGAAAACAAAACCTGGAACAAACGTAAAAACATTGAGTTCAAAGATATACCAAAGATATAGATATATCCTACGACATTTCCTCACCTTCCTCTATGCGTCCAAATCCCAAACATAAAATAGAATTTGTGTTGCCCGTAGATGCTAGCATTGCTAGCGAAAGGTCTTGCAAGTGTATTCTTTAAAATGTTAATTTTAACTTTTAATTTTACTTAACTATAAAATTATTCCAATACTATGGCTCAAATTATTTGTGTGTCTTTCAAAGCGGACTTATCTCAAAACAAAACCTGCAACATCGGTTTCCAATCCACATTAAAGAATATATTACCCTTTTAGTTAAAGCTTTAAACTCCCACTGTTTATGCGGCGTTGTTTATTTGACTTCTACCCTTTGGATATAGTTTCTTTTTCCGCCCGTACTACTGCCGAGCCCATAAATATGGTTTCAAAAACTGATTTAATCGTAGTGAACTGGCATAGAAAAGTGTGTAATTCAGCAATATCACTCGTTTTTAGCCCGTCCATCAAGATCGCTAGTGGGATGTGTTCGTAAGTATTTTAAATCAGCTCAATTAACAGGACGTCTGAGGTTAAAATATAGTTCACTGAATTTGCCCCAGTTCCCAATCAAATGAAAAGTTTAGCGTTGAATCCTGAGCAGACAAACAACTTCACAGAACACTTTAGTTAATGTCATCTACACGTGTTTGAAACTTGGAGCGTTCAGGAACTATAATCTTCTTAGTTTGGTTTCCTTTCCTAACACAATTGCATATCAGGCGTCAGTCTATCTCCGTGATTACCACCGAGATGAAGACGATTACCATCTCATTTGTGGTGATGGGGTGCAAATGAAGAAGCCGTATAGACCCCGCCATCATGAAGTAGTTCATCATGAGTTCGGAGTAGTGGTAATCATATCAGCGTTTGTGAAGTTTAGTCAAAATATCGTCTTCCATTTATATTACCGTACGGCGTAAAACATCAACATAACCCAGAGAGACATATGGTATGGTTCATTTACAGAACCAAACTTTTTCCTTAGGCTGCCACCACATACTACGGCTAAACACACATATAACGCTGTGTACAAGTAGTTTGGAAATCCTTCAGATTTGAAATTACTTGTACAGCGTTATATATAGCTCTGGTAAAGAGCGGGTTTACACGTTGCAGAACTTACGTGTGTGCCAGTTAGGTTTCCTACAACTGGTTGAGGGCTGGAAGATCAACATAGTTGCGCCGGCCTAAGCACAGATAGCTGCCATCTATATTGCTTTCTTTCTCCCTCTCGGCTCAACATGTTCGGGTTTGTCCGATTTCGATTACCAAATGTGACGAAATCGTGCAATTTTCGAGAACGAACGGAATTTTCGTCGTCAGTGGCTCCACTTGAGACTTTGCAAATAATTCCCTCACAGTGTGCTATGCTTGGGCTGCCGCGACGATGTTGATTTTCCTGCCTCAGCTATTCAGCATCTATGTGCAATCTACCATCTTACAATAACATTATTTTTGATCAGACTGACATTACATTAGCTGTCGATGTTTGTTTACAAGGTGAAATTAGTAAACAACCCAGATCCAAAAAGGAAGGGGGATTTGAAGTAGCCCAACAAATTGTGTTTTAGCCAGACTTTCTGACTGACACTGGAGCTTTTCTAGTAGATGGCAATACATTGTTTAGCCTTCATGTTACAAATTATTATTTATACTTACAGCATTATACAATAAGTGTAAGAGTATGATAGTTGAATAAATCATAAACGAGTATTCAAGAAAGAGTTAAGTGCGTCATCAGGTAGGCTACTCCTTCGCCACTCGGGCGCCAATGTATAATTTAGACTTATGCTCTTATTAGATCTTCGATCAATACTTGTTCATATAAGTCAAGTAGTGGGTACTAAGTTCAAGTATAATTTCACGTATGAGAAGATTATTTCAGTAAATTAAAAACTGTATGTAACCTACATTATACGGTTTGAGAAACCAAGCAGAATAACTGTGCGAATAGAGGGTAAGTGTTGGGGATAATGTATGAGTTCGCCTTGCCAAAAAGACGACCAACAATATTACATTTTTAACATAATGCAGTACATTCATATATCATCTGAGCTGTAGTAATATTAGAGACAAGAGCAATCCTAGCCGTGCTTGATATATTGTTGTGTGTACCATTGAAACACTTCAATATTGATGTGTTACAGGATAGTGGATACATATTGCCAATAACATAAAAGTAATAACCAATAGTTTATATTCAAAAGAGAACCAAAGAAACATATCAAAAATTGTGTCATACAAATTATTTTACCAACGGTGTTTCTATCGAATACATTACTGTCATTAAAACCTATTAAATCAATAACATTCCTTCAATTTACAACCCCAATGTTTAATCTATACTATTAAAATATATGTTTATTTCACTAAATTACTGGGGTTTACAAATTCCCACGTCTCATTTGCAGACAAGCAATAAAAACTTGAGATGTAGGAATCCTTTAACAAGCTATCCTACAAAAACAGTTAAAACTTTTTCCAAAAGTTTGTAAGGTATGAGAAACATTTAAATTTTATGGGCCGATGTAGAAAGATGGTGTCCGCAAACAATTAGTTTTTTCTGAGAAGAAGGATTACTGGATTGGGGTGATTATAGTTGTGTGAACATGCAGGTTTTGGAAAAATATCAAAGAGATCTGATTTACTTTGGTGGTGAATGCTGAATGCTTATAGTATCCGTCTAACTTGTTTGTTAAGTACTTGTTTGTAACTTGTTTGTGAATCACCGTTGTTTTTAAAAACTCTATAGTCAACCAATATAGCTGCGTAATCAACTATCGTCACAATAAACTTGAATTATAGAATACCAACCTAGCCAATAATAATTGATGATTATATTTGAACGATTCAATAAAATCATTTAATCAATGAATTAAGTGGAGAAATAAGGATACGCCCTGATGCCTTCATAGATAGAGCGATAGGCCGGATGAAACCGCGGGTCCAACTTCGGTTCCCAACTTTAGAATCAAGAACGTTTATTTGTCATTGACATTTACATGCATTATTGTCAAACATACAGCTCGTAAAAGCTACAGTCATATATTGTTAAACTGTGTAAATGTAACATTATAAATAAATATTAAATATTAAGGCTCTGTGGAAGACAACATGGATAAACAATGCAGTTTGAATGCTTGATTATCATGACTACAGTATAAATATTTAATATAACAAATAAATTAAATAACATGTAACATAAAAGTGGTGCTTAAAATTAATTTCAATTTTTTACATTTCTTGATTGTTCACTTAATAAGCTATTATTTAGCTGATTAAATCTAGCTGATTGTGTTTGTGCCATTAAGTACAAGATCTTAAATCTACTAATTATATGCTTGAGTTTCAAGTATTATTGCGTACCTTTTCCACCGTTAGTGATTAAGTAGAACACGACATTTCATGATTGTCTAAAGTAATTCGAAAGCTAACCAGTCAAACACTAAATATCATATAGCTGCTAAATTAAAAAAATAACATTTTTTAAAACTCAGCTTTTTGAAATTGATGCACGAAAACGTAAAAAAACCATCAACAACTAAAAAGCTCAACATCCACGGCCGGCTAAAAAAGTGGGTTTGCAATTTGTCTTATTAACCGACTTCAGAAACGAGGAGGTTATACAAGTTGACCTGCGGCGAATTTTTATTTTTACGTCTGTTCATTCTAAAACTTCTTTTGCCTGCGACCATAAGGAGTCTTTAAAACTTTGAAACGAGCGCCGGTCTTGGGCCTTATCCAGACCGTTTTAAAGGAATTGATCAACTAACAAAATCAAAACAAATTCTGAAAAAAGTAGCTAGTGAGAATGAAACATGTATATATTATGTTTAACCCCATAGCAGCTGGAATATCAGCCGTCGCTAGATCATCAAATGAAATGTCGTTACAACAATTTCGCTTAAGTACTTCAAAATACTAAAATTGTACCATTAACATTACCATCCTCATCGTCGTTGTACCTGAAGGGAATTGTCTGTGTCATAAAACTAAATATACAATAATGCCACTGAATACACAAGTAAAAAGACGGTTTCGATTGAATTTTCGTAACATTTGTTGTAGTACATTATGCTATAAATGTATCTACAACAAAATACTATACTGAAGGCCTAGTTACATTATTGCATGGTGCTGAATTCTACTGGCTGTGGTCGGAACTAAACGGATGAACTGTCACTTTCAAGTTGTTAGACGCTCTCAATCCCAAACATCAGTTTCAATTCAAGAGTTCGTACCGTAACACCCGCGTCAACAGTGAATTTATCGCTATTCGGTTTGTATCGGTTGTACAGTTAAAGTTATGAAGTGTTAAATACATTTATTAGTATAATACATCCCAACTCTGGGAAGATCGGCACAAGTGTTCAACTTAAATTTCATGCTCTTGATTTCTAGCCTGACCTAGGCCCTTGCCATTCGTATGAAGTTAATGTGTAGTAGCCTAATAACCGGTCTCTGACATAAACGGGCCAGGCCGATTTAAGAGCTTGTCTATATTAGGCTCAATAAAACAATTTGTTTTCTAATCATTGGTCAATCAAAACAACATAACCTATCTTGGGTGATTCGTGTCTAAATCAAAATAATTCTGTTGTCAAACCAGTTTTTGTGAGTTTTTTGTGAAAATAGTGTGGTCAGTGATGTGCAAAAGTTAGATTAAATAACAGAACTCTGGAGGACACGTAAAAACCTGAACTTGTGAGTATTCCTTCTTATTTCCTAAGCTATGAGATTCTCTTTAGGACAAGTATGCCTAATTGGTATTGGTATTTTACATCAACTCTATATTTCCGAATGATTGTAAGTTATATTATTTACACAGTTCATTTACCAACTCACCCTCTACCAACTTTTTACGTAAGCCTGGAGGATATTTGCTCCCCCCTCCCTCTTGGTTTCCTCTTGCTTGCACCCCAACGAACCTAAATCTCTTGTGCCCCTGGACCTGAGCCCACCGGGCTATTTACTAAAGCGGCCCTGTATTCTATACCAGGCTTCCAGCAATAGGTGTGAAATCAAACTAAAACTTGATTGTCCCAAGAAGTTACCTCACTAAAGCTGGTCCTAATTTTGGTAAACAGTAAGCTAAAAGAGCAAAATGAGTGTAATTCAAAAAGATAACAAGTAGACCTACAGGCGGTCGTTTGCAGTCTGTATTCTCTTTCCCCTCTGCCCATCAGCCATTAATTAATCTGACCCTCTTGTTTAGCCATTGATTTTTTTTTTAAGCAGAAATCAGTGAGGTTCTGCAAAGCCTCAGCCATGATGTAATGTGTATGGAGGCTCACTGTATTTTATGTTTGGTGTAACTATGACACATTTTAGAGTTAACCCTCAAGCCTTCACTAACCTAAATGTGAGTGAAATAGTCCTAAAGTTAAATTGAGGTTTTAATCTACCGAAGCCTAACATCTAAAAAGTATCAATTTATTTAGATACGGTAGTGGTTTTTTTTTTACTTACCGTTCTCCAGCAGTAGGATTGAACAAAACTGCAGAGCAGAGGTATTTTGGAAGACTGAATACACAAGTTTAACCCATTACAAACAATAACGATGATATATGATGAGTTTCTGATAATTCATTATATATAATGAGAAATAATCAAATACGTATAGTTTTCTATTAATATTTATATAATTCCTGCCAGGTACTAACTCTTGCTTGTTGATGAATCCCTTTGAAATAATAGGGTAATGATTTGACATCAACCCTGATATCCCTCCCGAATGAATACTGGAGCGTCAGAGTTGCAAAGTAAATGAAAAAGCCGACTTGCTGGCTAAAAAAGGAGCCCTGGCATCCTTTGCTGGTCCAAAACCAGTAGTAGGAATATATGTCTCTTCCTCGTCAAAACTATGCTAGCAGATAGGGCAAACTTGCAACATATTGAACAATGTAATAATTACTGTGTCAGGAACCTTCTAAATTTCTAGTCAACACTTGAATCCATCAAGGACACCTACTAAGTTACATTTAACCAGTCTTTGTCCCCAAAACATCACACAGGTCATTTCATACATCACAGTTAACAGGCACTTTAGATATCACCTAGCCAAAAGGGTCTCCACCTAGGGGGTACCAATTGTAAGGGATACTAATGTGAGCAAAACCTTACTACAGTAATAAAATGGGAATTCTTAGGGCCAGGAGAAAAGGTTTGCTGCAAGCTTGTGAGTGGCAGGAGTTACATCCCTCTGACCTGGGCAGCATGATATTTTTAAGCAAACGGTGATGAAGGTACTGTACATAGGAGAGCAGAGAACACAATAAACCATAGGGTTGACATGCATAATGGTTTCTAACCATAATCGAAAACTTTAATCTAAGGTTGGTAATCCATCTGTAACGTCTCAAATAGCTATCACAGCTTCCTGTGGATATAGCATACACATACACTGTGAAAATACCTAAACCAGAAAAATTTTGTTGTACTGATACATTATGTTTGAAATTTAGTATAATGCAAATTGTAGCTTGTTTTTGTAAAAAGAGAATAGTCTACAAATTATGTAGATCACTAGTTGCCCCATACATGGCACAATTCCAAAATAAATATCTGCGAGAGGACATAGTAAACTAGTTTTAAACTTTAAAATAACAGAATTTTGATTTGTTTCTCAGATCATATAATTTAGATAAAGTATTTTTTTCAAAACATGGCTTATTCCGTTTGAAGTTTATATGCAATACAATTACTAGAAATGTAGTGCTATCTAACAGTTCCAGTTAAGTAATATTTATATTCTTGATGTTTTCTCCATTTACTTTGTGGTAATCAAAACTATACAATGAAAGCATCTTGTACTTTTTACCACATAAATTTTTTCTAAAATTATTTCGATATATTAATTTAATGATCTTCAGTGATTACCTTGATGTGTTTTAAATAAATGCATAATTTCTATTGTCTTTGGTTACAACCTCAGATATTTTTGATTTATCAGGAAATATGCCAGTTATAGTCAGTTCCTGCAGAAAAATATAAGTTTTGTATTTGTAAAATATTTGACTAAGTTGTAATTATTTTAGAAAATGTTTTCATCTCAAAGTAAGGACTATAAAACTAGACCTCCCTGGGTTTTTTTATTAAATACCATGCCTTCGTGCACTAATAATCAGCATAGCTGTATAAAGAAATGTTTACTCTTCATATTTTAAATTATAAATATATTAGCCTGTAAGTTGTTTGAATTGACCGGAATAACATCTCTCGCTTACTGCTGTTCTTTGATGGAATGCAGAGCTGTATAAGAAAACATAGCCAAACACAAGTGCTACTGTGAATCCTAACAAATATCCTGTAAAAAGGTATAATTTGCACGAGAAATGTCCTTTTGAGGGGTTTTCTCAAAGCGTTTTTTATTATGCAATCATTGATGATTCAATTTGATCAAACTCGTTATAAACATTTGTGTCATTGTACTTAAAATAAGTGTGGAAAATCAACAAAATTCTATTTCATGTTCATAAGTTTGAATTAGATTGATACCACACTCATATTATTCCAAGTCTGACCCGTTATTTTTCTTTTTTGTTTCAGTGAAAAGCTATGGTTGTCATTCTCTCCTGAAACAAAATGAGGAAGAAGATCTTGAAATTGCAATTAAGGTATGTTTCACAAATTTTAGATTCAAACTTATGTGGTTTGACATGTATTTGAAATGAAACTTTGGATAAACCACAATAAAAAGTAGGTTTAATTAGTACAAAATGTATGCGGCTATGCTGTGATGGCATCATCTTAATATAGAAGAGAAAATAAAAAATAAAGTAATTATCAGGAACAAAGTATCGAATTCGATGGCAGATGGGAAAGCATAGTTCACATTGGCGATAGGATGAAAACAACTCTTCCTGAGTTCAATTACTTCAAATGTGGTCATCTGAGAGGTGAGGCTGTATGCTTTTCTAAAGATTTTGTTCACCTAGTTTGGTTTATGGTTTAATTAAATGGACAAAGTTCAGCAGTGATATTTTATTTTCTCATAAAACAGTCAAATGGTTGCAATTATTAAAAAGCTTTAAAGTGATGTTTGAAAGCAAAAACTTGAATGAAACATTATTTGTCTTAAATTCAAGATAAAGCGTCATAATAGAGTAGAGACAAACCTAGATCTGGACTGACCTTCAAATTCTGGACTGGTGAAATTGAACAGAAAAACTGTCAAAATTGCAAGAAGACCATTGGGACGCTTTTTACTGTCTGGAGAGTGTTAAAAATTCAGTTTAATTCAAACTCACTCAGACCTAGAATGGCGATGGAAGGTTCTTTCATCACTTGACCATGTGCCACCCATGTAGCCATCTAGTGCGTAGTTTTTGGCCAATACCAGCAAGACCACCCTTCCCACACGACCCATATTAGTAAATCTTGTCCCATAGCGACTTTTTTATGTACTCTATAATGACAAATTACATAAAAGATCACCGTTATGACTAAAATAAAGGGTGAAAAAGGCAAAGCGAGGATGGAAGCGTGCAAGCCATTCAGACTAAATAGGTATGAGGGGTGCTTAAAACCATGGAAAGCATCAAATGAACAAATGCATACACTAAATAAGGATTATACTGAGCATTATACATGGAGTTAGTGAAAAATAATAAAATATGGTTTTATAGTTAAGTTCCCGTTATTTTTGGGTACACCTAAGTACATATGTATACATAGAATAAAAATTATTTGAAACAAATAATAATTTTAAATTGTAAATAAATAAACTAACTATTCAGATGGTTAAATAATAAAACTATAAAGTATAAAGTATTTTGAAAAAATATATATATGTTATAAGCTTATCTTTTTAGGTTTGTTGTACAAATGTAAAGCGGGGTCCCAAACGCCCAGGTAGTCTTTGTTTTGTCAAGATTATTAAAGTTGTTGGGATGTTTTTTAATTTCAATGGCTTCCCTATTGATTCTAGGAAAAAAGTTTTCTTTTAAAATCACTTGGGTTTTATCAAAGTTAATTTGGTATTTAGACTTATAGCTGTGTTCAGAAACAGCTGATTTGGACATTTGTTCAAATTTGGTATGTCGAATGTGTTCTTTTAATCGAGTGGACACCAATCATGTTTCACACATGATCGCCAAATCTATGTACGGTTGCTGAGCCCTTGTGCTTGTGTCCTCATTGCTGCCGCTTGGCTACAGTGTAGCAGGTACAGCACAGTCGGTGTGTCAACAGACGGGAGCATCCAAGCAGCTAACTGCAGTTAACAACCGTGAAGCAGTCGTTGTGTCCGGTAACAGTATCGGTCACATCGTACTCTTCACTCTTCAGCTCACTCTACTCGCTCTAAGTCTACGTAGTGATGATGTGGGTCAGCTAAATACCCGAAATGGTACGCAATTGCCATTCTCAAAAATAGTTTTGGTGGTATAGCGAGGAGTAAAGATCAAAATACCAAAAAGCAAGATTTATTTATTTTTTTAAACATTGGTCAAATATGTATTTTATAATATTGAACGAAACATTTTAAAACAAAACTAGCAAGCAGAACAGAGGTTCTATTCAGAGCTCTCAAAGTCAACGCTATCATCAATGCATATTGAAAGAAGAAAGTATAGTAGAGTGGTGGCTTACACCCTACATCACATGAGAACTAGGGCTTGAGGAGTGTTCTAAAGACTCTTAAAAGTCTTAAAAAACATAAACCACTTTGAAAATTGGTATAGTTTACTGTCAATTTGACTTGGTCAGTCAGTGAGTGAGAGATCACGCCTGCTCCAGCTTTACAGTGTAGAGATCTTCAACTCTTGTGACGCAAAATGTAGATAATGTATCATTGGCCACTTTGAAGAAACGCTGAAATAAGACATTAAGTTGTGCACATTTTTGCGTTCCTTTAATTTGATACAATGGTTTTATGAAGTTTGCCTGATGTTTTACCTTTGGATCCCTTCTTAGGTGTCTTAAAGGGGACAAACCATTGTGTCTGGTTTCTTTTATTTTTGGATTTCTATTGTAAATACTAAATAGTCATTATTAGTAAGGATTCAGTCATGTTATAATTCATATAAAAATACAGGGTGATACACTAACTACTGGACATAGGGTTATTTGAAACTACTTAGGTATCATGTAGAAACAAAAGTGGGATTATTTTGGCTTAAAATAAATCTCAAAATTATTATGATTGCTACAATGATTCCTTCAAAATAAAAAACAGTAATACACAAAATGGTGTCTACAGAGTAGAGGGGCATTGGATTTTAACGATAATTGTTGGAAACTTTATTTTATAAAATGAAAATTAGTGGTCGTATCTTGAAACAACGGAAAATTTTCCAATAAAATCTAAAATGGTTCTTTAGTGTGCCCTTGCACAAAATTATTTACCGCCATATACACAGACTCTTTTGTTACGCCTATATCTGATGGGCTTTATGAAGTATACATTAAATATGGAAAAATATCGTATTAAAGGTCAATAATAGGTGGTGATTATGTAAAGCTTTTGTTAGTTTCAATCGACTAATATTACCAAAGATTTGTTGTGCACACCATTACTACACTTCTCCAAATGTTAGTTTTGAGTAGGTAATTTTCTCTGGTTCAGAACCAGATAGCAAACAAGAAAGGTTTGGTAACATGTATTGTGCACAACTGACTTCTTTGTTATATCCAAAGCAGTAAGTCTAGTTGATAAGTATAGCTTTGGTCACTCTTGTCTGTATGCTATCATTATAAATCTATCTCAGGCTGTCCCTATATATCACTCTTTACTTTCACTTGTACCTCCCCCCTCTACCTCTAGCCTCTAGAAGCTTCCTGTCCAAGACATGCAATCTTAATCCTAGAATAAATCCTAGAATAATAGTACTGGGTGAAAACATTGACAACATTTATTTCAAAATAAACGGGGCGGTGACATACAACATGAAATTGTTAAGAATGTTATGTTGTTAATAGTTGAAGGGTACCGGAGATATTAGAATATTTAAATCAGTAAAAATGTACTTTTTATAAGAAATGATTTGTTGTGAAAAGTTTTAATCTCAAAAGTAATCTCTGGTCAAAACAAGAAAACCCCTTGTTAGTCCAAAGATGGCCTAAGGTCAAAGACAGTTGATTCATAAAATAAAGAATACTATTCTATGTGTTTTTAGGTAACTGAGGGTACAAGTATATGGTTAATACAGTGGGCTGGATGTTTAAGATTCTATATTACTCTAGATTCTATGTATCCAATTTTTGTTATTTTAACAGACGCAGCCTACGAATGTCACTAAACATCTATATTACGATTTCAAATTACAGACGAGGGTAGCAATTTGAGTGATAGTTGTTTTATATTAACACTTATGTAAAAAACCCAAGTTACGTACTTGAATTTGCGTCAATATTTTGTTATCGTTTAACAGTCAAATGATTTTCTTATGGGTGGCGAGGTGAAATCTATAGTTCAACGGCAGATTGTGTTTTCACCTAAGAGTGTACAGTTTCACCTCTAGATGCTACTCTCTTAAGAAATGAATTCACAATTTCGACAAGAAAAATTATTACCAATGTTTATGTATCCTAGACCAAATTTAACTTGCCTACATCAGTTTTAAGAATTAATCTTAATAATGCACTAAGACTGACTGATGAGGTGATCATGTGTTGGTGCTTTTGAGAAGATTTCGACAATGAAGATTGCCTTTTGAAACAGCTGTAAATACATGTGTGAACTAAAAAAGATTTAACACTAATGAAAAGAGTTTTAATGGCTGAGCAAAGTGAACTACTAATAAAATCAACTGCTATAAAAAACAAGATTAACATAGAAGAATTAAGACACTTACAGGAGCAGAGGATGAAGATGAAATGAGATATATGATGACAGTAATTATGTTTTATTTTTTATTATTAACGAAATTTCAAGACAAAAAGTTATGTTATAGAAAGCAAATTAGTGGTTGTATCTTGAATCAATGGAACATATTCAAATATAAATTGGTTCCCTTGCGCGTTTTACTGCCATGCACACAGTTAGACTCTTTTGTTTTGCCTATGTCTTATTTTTACACTTATTTATTTATTCTAATGTCGACACATGTATTTGTTTTTGTAATCAATAAAATTATCATACATTTTTTAATTTAAATAATTGGCTTAGGTAAAGTCATAACGTATTCATATAGACATAATAACCATCTAAACAAACACATTTGTCCAACTGAAGTTGTTTGACAAACAATATTTGCGCCAGTTTCCCAAACAGTTCTTCTGTTTACGATATTGACTACAGTTTGATAACTGTTTAGTATCACCTTATGTCCTTATAAACTACATATCGTGCCGCATGCCACTGTTAGTCTAGACTCTAGAGTAAGAGTAAGGATAAGAGAGAGTCTCTCAGCTGACAAGGGTTGACTGTTGTAGTGTTGTGTAGTGCTCGCTCAATATGTGATCACGCAACACTATATAGTACTGTACTGTAGTCTGGCTGTGATAACGGTGTCTTATGTTGTACAGTACTTACTGCTGAAAGCTGCGATTATAGGGGTTGTGTAACTGGGAGTGTTCACTTATCACTAGCGCTTGAAACGTGTGTTCTGTCAACATTATGTTTAAACATGCGCTGTGTAATTTAAACAACGAGTGCTATATACTCTAGAATCGTTGTATTTACTCGAAATATACGCGAGTTGAGGACTGATGTAGTACGACCGTGTGGTTGGTGAAATTTCATCCTATGCCTTGCTCGGCTTTTGGCCATACAAGACGTCTGTGGAGACTTTTCTGGTCGGTTGGCATGTTTGCTTACGCTTCGCCCCTCTAATAATTGTAGGTTTTCAAACTTTGTCTTTTGCTATCCTAGTGGAACTGAAAATTGTATATCATTCCACCACACACTAAACGACGCGCTGTCTAAACATGATGTCCAAATTTGAAGGCGATAATTAAGGCAAAGGCAGTTTAAGAAACCTTCTGAAGATAGTTGTGATTTTGAAATTGTTGAATATGCATTGAATGTATCTGTACTTATATACATAAGTATATATTATTTGGTGTAAACCAAAGCATGATATGAGACAAGATAGTTGGAAGATATGAGACATTTTAGAAACCACCAAAAAACGTCCGTTCTTTCCAAACATAACATTTTATGTAACTACAAAAACTATAACACGTTTTATCGTATAGGATAAGATTTCGCTGTCGCCCATCCAATCAGTGTTGGTAAAAAAGGTAAAGTTTGTCTTGTTTAACGAGGCGAAGTTAGGACTACAAAGTCTCTCTACCACTCAACATACGACCTTTACCTAGCGTCACCGTATTGGTCATATTACAAATGTAGAGTGGTGACTGCAGGATCGAACCACCAGGTGATGAGCTCCGGAGTCTTGATACCAATCCGCCACTAATATGCTAACTGACGCTGGTTCAGGTTAAAGTTAAGTTTTAAGATAGTTTTCCAACAATAGGCTAATAAAGTTGTGATTTTGTGCTAGTAGTAGTGTGTATGTAGAATTGTACTTATCAAGTAATCACTGTATACATTAGCGGATCCGTGGCGGATATGTATCGCGCTCGACTCCGGAGCTCATCACTCCGGTGGCGCAGGTTCGATCCGGTGACGCTAGGTAAAGGTCGAGGTTGAGTGGTAGACAGGACTTTGTAGTTCTAACTTCGTCTGTTAAACAAGACAAACTTTACCTTTTACACCTGGGCTATTTGTTATCTCGCCGGCGACACACGCATACGTGTCCCGTGCCACTGGAAACTATGAAATCAATAAGGGACGCGTTGTCTATGCATCCAGGACAGTGGAGTATGTTGTGGATGTCCTGTATCGGTGCCACAATGGACAATATTGTGTTATGTGGTCCGGCCGCGAGTAACGGGACACAATGGGCGACCTTGTCGTCCTTCCTCGCCCCGCCGCCTACGTGAGCGGAATTTTCATTTTGATAACCCGCTTGGTGGCATTCTCTTCCACGATTTTGGAAGGGGTCGGCTGGATGTACTGGTTGTTCGATTAGTGGAAATTGAATTGTATCCCAAAACGATAATGAGTGTTTCTAGCATTACGAGTTTCGAACTAGGAATCTGATAAATGAATTTGACTTCAGGAGCTTCTAAGTGAAATCGCACGACATAGATTCTATCAATCATTGTTATATCTTAGCTCCTTTAGTACAATTTTCATTGAAGGAGTTCGTGTTGAAATCTTCTGATCGCAAGAAGAATGCCCAGTATATTCAGTGGTTTCATTCAATTTTTCGCTACAGCTATTTAATAATTTTGAGTTGATGAATTTAATTACGTGTGAACCTCTTTCTCCCGGATCTCTAACACAATAGCCATCACTCGGCTTGCAGGTGCAATGGACGAGGCTCCAGTGTAAACACTATAACGGAGTTTTACAGCTGGGTTTACGAGTTTAAAAACCAGTGCGAAATTCCCACTGCACTCGTCTGAAGTAGGCTGAATCCACGCATCGGCTGCAATCACCTTGCAGACGATGTAGGCCTTGCTCCAGTCGCATGCTTGTCATCGCAGGACTGCTTCTTGCTCGCAGGCTGTTTATTCAGGACATGCTGTTTATCGCTTGACTAGTTTTTCGCTGCGGCTGGTTCATTCTTTTTCTGCCTCGATTGAGTATCGTTTTAGTTGCTGATGTTTTGATTGGATCGAGCCGTTAAAGTATGATCACGATGTGGATTGCAACAGTGAGCAAGAAAGATTATTTTCGCAATTTTATGTCATTGTTATTTAAGGTGTGAACCCTATTTGGATCTTGAAAAGTAAAGTTAGTTGGTTTGGGTCGGATGGTTTCTCGCAATGAACACTCTAAATAGGATAGAGTGAAAATCGAGCCATTCTGAGGGCTGGGATTCAACTGCAAAGGAAATTTCACTCTTTCTCTACTCTACGTCATTTTAGAGTGAAGCATGGTACACAGTATCTATAAACACAGTAACTATATTAAGTCAAGACACGTGTATTTAGCATGTCCGGAAAACTTCATTTGAATAATAGCAATCGGTTCTATAAGTGCGTCGATTATTTAGGTGCAGTTTTGACTCGTTTAGCTACAACGATCGAGCTGCTCGTTTATTGAAATGTATTTCAAAATCTACAACTGGATTTGAAGCTGGTTCCAGAGAGCTGCGTATATAATCGGATGTTTCGGAATTGAATGACTTCCGGAAATCATTCGAATCCTCAGAAATCGTAAATAATGCCGAAGATTCATAATTTCGTTTGATTGCCTGAGGAAGATTTCGGCACCACAGTCTCTGCTGCAGATGTGGCTCATTACAGAGACACTGCTGAGGGCGCGAAATCAGCAATTAAACAAGCTCTCCGGCTTGTGGGTCAGTGGGCTGGACCGGTCCAGCCTCATTCATTAGGATCTTCTGCAGCAACACTCTCTCCGTGCAGGTCGATAGACAGCTTTCATCTGTCCCGGGAACCAATCTGTACACACAATGTCAGATGCCGTGGGTTGTGGAGGGAAATAGGCTGGCGTTTTGCTTCATTCGGTGAAAATTTTAAAATGAAAAGCTGGGATTTGCAGGGACGTGAAAATAGGTCAATTCTAGACGTGATTCTAAAAGTAAGTTTTAACCCTGCGAAATGTGTATGGAATTCATTTTTGCCAAACTAGTAGCTTTAGTTTGGTATTTTTATGTGTGAGGTTATTGAAGCCAGTGATGACTGCCCGGTCTAATTTCCGTGTGACAATGTGTCAGGAGCCAAAAATCCCAAGTGAACAACGAAACAAAAGTTTGAAGAATACACACAATTAATTACTCACTAAATAGCAGCTTAACTTGACTACCAGCATCAAACGATTTGACGACATTTTCACGTAAGGTCATAGTCTATATACGAGTCGTATTAAATAAATAAATATTTTATTGCTTACAAACATTTACAATAAATGTGTATCGCAATCGTATTTGTGATCCAGACTTAGGTGACTTAGGTCAACTTGAAACAAATCACTAGGTGGAACCGACAGTTTTTTGAAATATGTTCTCAAAATAATAATGTGTCTATAATTATCTAGAATGCTGAGTTTAGTGCCGTTTATGAGCAATTGACTGGTCCGCTCCCAAAAAAGCATCTCCATGGTCGTTGGTGTAAAAATGGTTCGATCTCGGTGAGCGACCAGTCCAACACGGCTGAGCTACTAATAAATATTTCAAGAACCAATGTCTTCTTCGTTCGCACATGACGCAGCATTACGCACAACGTTTTGAGATGATATAAGGTCTAAAGCGGCTCAGATAGTCTCAGTGATCGTATTACCCGCATCAACTCCACCATCGTTTAGACATATCCAGACCATCGCCTGCGTGGTTCGGAGGTCACGTTAACCGTAATTCGCCTTGTATTTCCATTGGTCACTGGGCTACAGTAGTCAATGACCCATCCTAAGAAGAGTCGGCCTTAGACTACACCTCATAACTCATTACTACCACTCATCACACTCATCCTTCACTACATATTTGCCTTAAAATACCCTCATGAGAGTGGCATCTCAAATAAAGATTTAGAGAGAACCTTTTCAAACTAGACAGTCCAAAAAAATACATAGGTTTTCTAAAAACTATTTAACACTAATTTCAAGGGGAAAGCCCGGACCTTTCCCCTGAGATGTATTGCACCCCCTGGTACGTCACTTGATCGG
The DNA here is from genome assembly GCA_018831715.1 of Matsumurasca onukii. Lineage (NCBI taxonomy): Eukaryota > Metazoa > Arthropoda > Insecta > Hemiptera > Cicadellidae > Matsumurasca > Matsumurasca onukii. The sequence goes on along the minus strand of CM032058.1, from coordinate 72,864,761 downwards.
AGGCCCGCTTCACACGGTATGAGCCCAGGGCTCGTGAGGAGAGGAGAGTTCGGGACTACAGGGCCAGGCTTGCTTGAGCCTAGCTAATTGTAGATTAGACACTGTGAACCGCTCGCTCCACTAACTGCGTGTATGCGGCACTCCCGCTCCGCTCCGTGTTCGTAGTGCAGTTGTCAAGTCCATAATATATACTGCACACTTTCGGCAGACATTTTGAGAATGCTAGGGAAGCAGTCGGCCTTAGATTGTGCAAAAGGTGAAGTTCAAAGTTAGGACTACAAAGTCCTACCACTCAATTTCGACCTTTACCGCAAAGCCACTTTGCAAACGTAAGTGGTGAGTTCGGGGATCGAACTCGCGAAAGTGATGTACTCCGGAGTCGCGCACGATTCCAACCCGCCACGGGTCCGCTAACATCATAACTGGTTTCAGACTGTAAATGTTTTGACATCATGTTTGTTAGATAGTAACTTACTCGTTGTCTTTCACAATTTGTTTGTGCGTTCTAAAAGGAATATTGACAAAGATTATTAAATATGTTTTGTTGGTTTGAAATTGTAACTAAGAAAATTATACCTGTGTTTCACACCTGGGCGAAATTTGCGTATTTTCCCTCGCTAAATGCACTAAAGCGTAGTTTTATAAACGTTAATATCATGGTAATGTGAGTTTGGACGTGTATAATTGCCTCAGGGTGGCTACAGACCAAGAATTCCAGGAAAACCGGGAAATATGCAGGAGTATCATTACCGGAAAAACCGAAGGAAAATATGCGTGAATTCACAGATTGTAACCCAGAGAAAATCGGCCCTATATCGTGTCGCAGGCATGTTCTCCGAAGTATAGCTGAGTATGAAATGACCGTCAAAACATTGCGGTGCAAAATGGTGGTCGGAATTTATGCGGGGTTTAAACCCTGCTTGTTCAAATGTAAACGTAATTTGGAACGGCGTATACCTGAAATGCTTCCGGAAAATCGCGTCCATAAAAGAGCAATCTGCCTCATTGCGGTATCAAACACGCCTCTCTTGAACGTACCAGGGTCTAAACACCCTCACCGTATGCGGGCGTAAAGACGACAAGTGTTATGAGTAACTCGCTGTAATATCGGTTTAAAGGGCGATCGGAAAGTGTCCCCAGGTAATAATTACGGCAATCGGAAGGTATAGTGGGATTTAAAAGGCGATCAGGAAGCTCAGGGATGAGCGGCTTTGGAACATATCATTGAGTATAAAACGGCTCAAACGTCTGCAGGCTTAAAACAACGATCAGGAACGTACTGGCGTAAATGCGATAGGAACGTCCCGCGGGCGTAAAGCTGGATTTGACGAACTGTGTGTAAAAGGCTCTCTGAAAGCGGGGTCTAAAATGGCTCTCAGAACGTACTGTGGTAATAAAACCATTAAAAGGTCGCAGGCGTAAATGGTAATCAGATTACTTGAGCCGTAAAAAATAGAAGCTCATGAAGGTCGCGGGCAATAGGTAATAGGAACGTACCGTGAACAGCGTAAAATTTCAGATCGGGAAGGGTCGCGGGCGTAAATAGGCAATCGGAACGTACCGAGGCGTAAAACAGATCGGGAAGGGTCGCGGGCGTAAATAGGTTTCGAACATTAGGTGAACGTAAAGATCGTGGAAATTGTTGCGATCGTTTATAGGTATCAGGGGCAAACCGTGAGCTACGTAAAACAAAGATCAGGAAGGGTCGCGGGCGTAAACAGGTAATCGGAACACCGTGAGCGTAAAACACATATTGGAAGGTTGCGTTGCTTAAATAGGTATTATCAAGAACGATACCGTGAGCTTGTCGCAGATCAGGTAATCGCAGAGCGGCGTGAACTCGATAAGACGTAACGAAGGCGTAAAACACATCAGGGCAAGAGGTCGCCTTATAGGCCTAAATATAATCGGAACGTACCGTGGCGTAAACTTCCGTTATGGCAAAGGGTGGCGTGCATATATAACCTTAATCGGAACTATGACCGTGAGCGTAAAACAGATCAGGAAGGGTCACGGGCGTAAATAGGTAATTGGAACTTACCGTGAGCGTAAACAGTATCGGGAAGGGGTCGCGCCGGGCGTAAATGAACGTACCGTGAAGGTTGTCGCAGATGGGGAAGGGTAGCGGGCGTATATAGGTAATCGGAACGTTCCGTGGAGTGTACACAGCTGGGGAATGTTCTTTTGGGCGTAAATAGGCAATCGGAACGGAAACCGTCGTTATCAAAACAGATCAGGAGGTCGCGGGCATGCCGGTAATAGGAACGCGCAGTTTTCGTAAAACAAGATTTAGGATTTTCGCGGGCGTAATGAACTTGTCGGAACGTATCTTAATTGTAAACAGAGATTGGGAAGGTCGCGATTCAAATATGGTAATCGGAACAAACCGTGAGCGCAAAACAGATCAGGAAGGGTCGTATTAGGCGTAAACCAGGCAATCGGAACTTACAGGCGTAAAACAGAGGTCGGGAAGGGTCGCGGGCGTGAATGGGCAATCAGACTACCGGCAAGCGTAAGCAGACATCGGGGAGGTCGCGTTGTGAATAGGCATGGACATTACCACCGTTTCGGAGCGTAAACAAAGAGATCGGGAAGGGTCGCGGAGCGAACAGGCAATTAGATACCACGGGCGTGTCTGGATCGAAAGTGTCATGGGTAATAAACGGCTCTTTTGGATCACTGGCAATAAAGTAGCGTATCAGGAACGGTCGCGGACTTTAAATAGGATTATTATAGAATGGGGCGTAAAACGGCACTCTCCTGCAATAAATGGAACTTGGCAGGAAAATGTGTATTGCGGACAAATCATTTTCATGGGTCGGTGAAACCTAATATGTTCTTGAACATTTAACTACGTTGCTCTTGAGAACTTTAAACCCTTCTCTGACGGAGTTTGAAGCAGAACCATACAAAGTGTCCAGATTATCGTTTAACATTTTAAATTTTGGCCTACCTTCCCGAACGGTATTTCCAACATTCTACAAAATGAAGGAGTGAAGGCCACTCAGAAAGAGTGAAATTACGCTCTTATATTGGTGTCGAAACCCAGCCACTCTCATGAAAGAAAGGCTCAATTTTTATTCTTCCGGAGTGGTTTTCACTCTTTTATATTTAAAGTGAACGTTATGCAATATTGTTACAAGGTTGCTAGATTGTGTTGAGAGAAAGAAACTAAAAGCAATTATTAACGATACAATAATAAAAAGAAAAAATAAATGCCATGTACCAAAATAAATAACACAATAATCAAATCAAAATATGCCTAGAAATTACTAAGTGGTGGTATCAGATAATTCCAGTGTCAATATCGACATAAAGAAGTCAGACAACACCAACAAAGTAAGCAGTGTTATTCGGTAATGTAGCCTAATGACGATTAGTGGGCTATACATAGTTGAATAGCCGCAGTGCGAGTGGGAGGGAGGTGATGGCACTAATTTATTCTGCCTCCCATGTAATCGGCCTCGAATGTATAAGTAATCGTATATTTGCAAGGTGAGGAGGAGCAGTTTTCCTACGAATGTCGATGAACTTCATAGCTTGCTGGCTCTACACTTTGTATAGGGCTGGAGTAACTACGATACGCCCTACAATCTTGGTAGGTGGGGTTTAGTTTGTTTGTTAGGGAAATTCTTTCAAATTAAAAACAAAGTTGCATGGATTGTTTTAAACATTCAACTGACTGTTTGGCACTAATCAACACTTCTTAGGCCAGAAGCTTGTTAGACAGGTTTATTGGTATGTGAGTGTGAAATTTATTAAACCTATGTTTTTGCCTTGGGACAATCATTACTAAAACTACAACTGAAATAAAGAGAAAAAAACTCATATAAATGTTCACAGGAATATAGACAGTCTTGAGCAGCAAACCCTGTAATAAGCCTCGAAATTGGATGTGGCTTGAAAAATCTTGAATGAGTCTTGAATTATGTAATGAAACCGGACAAATCCAAGGTTTAAAACATTTTAACAAATCGTAAAAAATAAAAGTATTTTTGTAAATACTATTTTTATTGTTCAACATTGACACAACAAGTTGCTATGTTAGAAAAATATGGGATAACGGTTGTGACTAAAATGCTCATACGAGTCGATGGATGGGTTAGCATCCAATTTGTTTGATTATTGCTCAAACTGTTTTTACAGTGTTTAAAATTCCAAGTGGATGCTTCTTGCCTCGATATTTTTTAATTTATCGTACTTTTTATATAAAAAGAAGCCGAAACAGAGCCTTAAAAATTAGTAAAAATCCTTGAACTATATTGACTTGTTTGAGTAAACATCTTGGCTCGTCCTAACCCTACGCATAGATCCTAATAGTTGCTCTTAGCACCTCAACCATTGATATCAATCACGAAGTTGTACATGACCGTGAAGCAACTTCTGATTGCAAACACGTGAAAGATTGGCGTGACATTGATCTTGACGGCGGTGAGGGAGTGAAGGAGCAGTGATTTAGAAAGAAAGGGAACTGGGAAGGGAAGATGGACGTGAGGAAAGTTGGCGTGATACAGTATCTACAAGGACGGGGTCAGCGCCGTGCATGTGGCCGCCGGTCACGCCAACTCCGATACAGTCTACATAGAACTGGAGTGCTCTCATAGCAGACTATTTAATGCAAGTGTTTGACCATATGGGTGGAAACTTTGGTTCCGTTTGGTATTTATGTGTTGAGCCTGTACTGGTACAGCGGCGTGATGTCTTATTAGTAAGGCATTTTCCTGAATCGTGAGATTGAATTCAAGGTGATGGACGTAGTTGAATAATGGTTTAATTTATATATTGAGTCTAAATTTTGCTATCTAGTGCATCGTGTTGACGTTTTGGTTGTCCCTAACTAGTCAGAACATTTCGTTTTTATTTTTGCATGCGCAGCAGTTATGGATTGAATATCTTAATTCGAGGAGAAAAATGAAGCTAAACTGCGTGACGCTCAATAGCGACACATTCTAATAACGACAGAATTTGAATAACGACACATTCGATTTGGACACATTGATAAGACAGCTTAGCCAACCTATTGGAAAGAAGAGTGTTTAAAAGTTAGTTCCAAAAGGAAAGAGGTATTTGTGGTAAAGATTAAAAGGATTTTTCGCTTCGACGTGGGATTTTTGTGGTGATATTTAGTTGGGTTTATGAATTTTCAACTGATCTGGTAACCATTAATATGAACAAAAAACAGTATACGTTTTGTGCCTTCCGTGGCTTGAAGCGTCGATTTTTTTCAGGTGTAACGTTATTTTGTATTTTTATGACATTTCGAATAAGGTGTTAACACAATGGGAGTTTCTACAAGATATTTGGACTTACCCCAAACCCCTCATTTTGAGACGTGGGGGCAAAACCACGCTAAAGGTACAAGTTACCAGTACAAAGCACGTTTAGAAATTTCAGCCGTTCAAAGAGTTAAAGGTGGGGACGAGAATTTTGGACACCATGTATATTTTTAGATTACCTGTAATCAATGGGTTTACTACCAACAACTACAATGCAGGTACAAGTTATAAAATACTCTTTATAGAGTTACCACTTAACATAACAAAATTGACAGAGGAGACTGTGGGATCGAACCCATAAGACTGGTTTCGCACGATACCAATCGCCATAGATCCGCACTCTGAATGGGTGATATCTGGTCTGTGAGGGTATTTAGTTTATCCCTCTTGAGAAAAAGGTACTAAATTCCTCTTGCGGTTGTCGTGGGAATTTATTTTATAGGGTATAGTTCTTGTATGTCTTGCGTATGTTGGCTTCAGCTGCCTTATCAATGTCCAAATCGTAATGTCTGTCGTTATTCACCTGTGTCGGTTAATGAATGTGTCGCCTTGAACGTCACCCGTTTTCAGATTTCAAAATTGTCCGCTAGATTGAGTAACTAAACGAATCAGGGCAAAAATTGTCTACTCGAGTAGTCCTTGCCTATAGTTTTGGGTGGAAGTGCAGGCAAGGGGATCAAGGCTCTAGGCAGATTGATCAATACAATAACTAAAAGCACAACGCTCAGGTGATGGCACATGCACACTCCATCACGACATTCTCATGTCTATCACACCTTTACACTTCCACAGTCATTGCAATGTTGCGCTTGTATTGCGCTGTTATCAAATTGTGTTATGTGAAAGTAATTGACACATTATTTCGTTTACTTGTTTTCTCTTAGTTGACAAGTTTTTGTTACCACTTAAAATTTTCTTTTCATAAATATGTTCCTTTCAACATATGAGCTCGTAACTAAGCAGTGCAGTATACTTGTCAGTCAACTTATGAGTATTATTAGTGCCAGTTTTACCAGTACTTTTATCAGCATCAAAGGTTTAAAGCACTATTTAACCAGCTGAGGTGTTTCTGGAAATATAAACCCAGATTTGTTTCTGGTACTTCTTAACGCTAGCCCGGTGCGGGTTATTCGAGTCATAGGTGTTGAAACTACAGCCTTTAATGCGATAACCAAGTATGTTATGAAATAACTTGTGTATATGAAAATATGTTGGCATTTATTGCTTATGGTCCCTTCAAGTTTGGCTAGAATGCCAGGTTAAATAGTACCTTGATTAGTTTCTAGTTTAGGCCTGAAAGATTATATGTGTTCTACGTTTTACGTGTTTATCACACTTGATGTGTGTTATTTGTTGGCTCTAACTACAAATGGATTTGTTGAGATAATGAAAACGAAGCCTTTGCTAAAATATAAAACAATTAAAACTATTATGCAGTCCCGAGCTTCAGAGCACTCCCATGTCTAGATATTGGTAAGCGACAAGATACTTCATCAGTTTGATTTGAGACACCGACCACTTCTAGAGGGTATTTTAAGGTGAATATGGGATGAAGGGTGAGTGTGTTGAAAGTTTTTGATGGATGATGAGTTGTAATTTTGTTACAAACTAGGGCCGACCGTACTCCAGATTGGGTCATTAATGAATAGCCCAACGACCGATAAAATGGACCAACAGCTTAACGTGACTTCCGAACCCCGGCAGTGGCCATCGTGAAAAGTATAACCACAACGAGCAGTCAAGTATCATTATGTAGCTTCTGAGCACCCATCCGACCCAAACACAGAGGTAGGCCTGTATTCTGAACATGAGATCGAGTTCATTAGATAGAGAAATTGCAGTGGTTGGCGTGAACAAATGACCGGTGTGCATCACGGAGTGCTTGCTGTGCTTTAGTTCGTTAACTCAGTGGCTGGGTAGTATTTAACGCTAACCGGCTAACATGCCAGCCGTGCTCAAGTATTATGGCATTCGGTCACGAACTCTCGGCCAAGAGATTCAAGTACGTCTGTGAATTGGGTGTATTCGTTAACAGTTATCGGTTTAATATTGTAAACGTCGACTATTTTCAGGTTTCGATTATTTTAGGGTTCGATATAAAAAAACATTTGTTTTGAACTTAAAACTGTGTAAAGACAGAGCCGACGAGTAGCCACGAGTGCTACCGTCAATACTGCTAATTTCCCCCAAAAAGATTACTTCCGATGGATTGATATTGCTGGTTAATGAACTTAACCTTAAATATTTAATCCTACGTGTGTAATGATCCCATGTATACAGAGTGAGTTTTAAATTCCCCACCTAACTATTGAAAAAAATCTTTTAAAACCCTTTGGGGAAGCTTTTTATAGGATTCAGAAGTTTGTTTTGACGTACTTTGCGTCACCTACCCCCAACCCAAAATCCGGGGGCCCAAATTTTAAATACAAAACCTCCTTGTGGCACCTCTAAAGAAAGGAAATTTTAACACATATTCAACGACGAAAAGAAAAGTTTTTACCTCGACTAGTTTTTTGTTATACAAATTTGAAGATGGCCCACAATCAATTCAAAATGCCACATTTCACATACAATTTACTTTGAATGACAAAATGTTCTTCAAAATACTCTATGGGATTATGTTTTAGGGTTGTAATGTTTCCCTCAGAGTATTTGGAAGAAAATTTTGCCATTCAAAATAAATTGTATGTGAAATGTGGCATTTAAAATCTGATTTCGGGGTGCTTTATATTTAAAATTTGGGAGCCCTCCCCTTGGATTTCGGGTGAGGCAGTGGATGACGTACGGTTAGTGTAAAGTACGTCAAAACAAACTTCAGAGTTCTATAAAAACATTCCCCAAAGGGTTTAAATTACTCGAGAAGTCCCTACCAGAAATATTTTGAATGAAATCACATAAGCCGGTTCATATTTAGAAGAATTTCACGAGGATGTGAATACGCATTCAGCAGGTTAATATAGATTATAACCGAAAAATATAGATATTCCCTCCGAGGTTATCTTCAACGTATTCTCCAGATGTGCAGAAAACTAGTCTAGTCTACGAAGTAGCTTGTATAGCCTCAAGGATGGATGAGTGTAGACTATTACAGAGTTCAACAGACCTGACTGCTGCCATCCAAGGCCAAGTTGCCTTATCTCAGCGTATTTATCACGTTTAGCCAATCATGTCTTCCTATAGCGTCTTGTCGTACCTACCCAAGTGTGCTCTAGACTGTGGTGTTACATTTTACCTTGATTATTCTTGACGATTGCGATATGTAGCCTACACACGTATGTAATATTGATGCAATAAGTTATTATATGCGTAAAACACTAACTTTGTGCTGATATTTTCACTGGTGATTCACACATTACTGGTAAGCTTGACTTGCTTTGTAAACATGTTGCAAAAACCTCAACTTTTTTAGATTTTTCACTCTCCGAAAATACGCAATGGTACAATAGCCAATATTATTTGGTACAGAGTCGTGCAAAACTGCTATAGAAAGTTTTAAACGGTTGAAACTAACCATGCTTCTACATCTTCAACATGCTATAATAATCTTTATGCTGACCGTCTGTCTAATCAAGCTTAAGCTCAATTCGTCAACAGGCTTCCCAAAGTTCTCGATGTAAAATACATAAAGTGATCGTAGTTTGAAAAGAAGTGTTTTCGACACGTCCTCAAATGCCAGGCTGTCCGAGTGTTTCACCACTGCGTCGTCCCTCATAATAAAGAGACTTTAAACATAACCGATCAAAACGTTATTTCTCACAAGCTGCATTGTTGCCACGAAACTGTCCTCCAAAACAATAATGCTAACCAAATGTCGGCCAAACGAAGCATGATTTGATATGTTTAAATGTCTGACGTGTTTTTGTATTGCTTAGTTTGCAACCCAATTATGCTGGCTGCGATTTCGTTTCTAAGGTCGCTTCTTGTCCAGTGATGAATTCGGCGCTCATGGGCCGGCCGCTGGAGGTCCAATTACGCCGCAGCTGGTTTGACCTAATATGGCTGAGATTATACATTCTACGACGTAATTATGTCCCGACTGCTGGCCCCCGGATTAATTTAATATTATTTGCTTAACTGTTCGTGGGAGAATTACACTAGGCAGTTACGGCGAGGTTTAACTATTACGTTGTTAACGGAAGTGGTATTAACGATTAAATTAGCGTCGTTGTGTGTTTTGGACGGGATTTGTGAATGTTTATACCGTGCTCGCCAACAATGGCGTGGCGGTTGCGTAAAATCTTGCCGCCCGCGTGGAAAATTGATTCCAGACTGTTTGGCCGATGTGGGAAAAACTGGAGAGTGCCGTTGCTCTTCGACAAGTCTGTGTTATTGAATACATACATAACATGGACATTGGACTGAATGCAACTGTTAATGAAACAAAGAGCCTGGATGAATTTATGATCCATATTACGACAATTGTCGGCATCTATCAACCTGCATTTCACAAGGTTTTGACCTTTAAACGAGTTTACTATGTTAAAGGTATAGATTTACATTGTACACCCTTATGAAACCAGAGACAGGGAGAACTACCGAAATGGGAGGCACAGAACGGCAGTTTATAAACGTTAGCCCGCACAGGCAGGAGTTCAGTTCGTCAACAGACTTCCAAATTCGATCAAAAGTGCCCCAGTGTCAAAGACATTAAAAGCTCGTCTAAAATCAGTTTTGGTCGCAGACGCTTTTTACATTTCAAACGAGATTATGGCACACAATTTGGAAACTCAGGAAACAGACTGTGGTAGGCCGGGAACATTCAAGTGAATGGGGATATAGTTCCCCATTGCACTTTTGCACTTTCGGCCTTTTATAAACTACCAATCAAGTGTTTCTCTCTAATTAGGTCAACACACAAATAATTACAGCACATGACTTTACGTTAACAGTATTCTCATAGTTTACATTGCACCTTAACTACTAACCATGATCGGTTAACTCCAATAAATTAGCCATTATACTTTTAAAACTGTATACAACATACTGACAAAATAATATGAAGCAATGAGACACTTAAGAGTTGTCGACTCCAGTGAACTGTGGTGGAAGACTGATGGGGTTGATGAGGTGAATAATTGAACAGTGCACGCAGGTGAGATCGATGTTGACCCCTGGCTGACCTGTCAATACCTGACCCTCTGGCAACTGTCAAACTGCAGTCACGCAATCGGAGAATAAGCACTCTTAAGTGTTTACCCAGCCTTGAAATCCTCGTCTAACAACCTGGAAATCAAGGTGAATCAATTGGCTAGATTAGATTAAGTAGGGCTGGTAGTGAACCAATTGTACGTCAACCAAAGGTTTATTGTACTGCCCCGGTTATCTTAGCTTGGGAGACCCACCCCTGTGGGACCACAAAGCCTCAAGGTGACTCCTCCCAGCTCAGACAAGTGAACTTCATCCCAATTACGCCCCTCTAGAAGACATCTTCTCCTAGTCTCCAGAGAGGGACATTCTAATAGGATGTGCCTAGCAGTTTCTACTGCCTGCTCGCAAAGTCTACATAGATTATTACCATTATGCAATCCCAATATCTGTAGATGATGCCTGAAGTGCCCATGTCCAGTTAAATATGATAATAAGAATCTGATGTCAGCGCGTTTTAGTTTTAAGATGCTACTGGAGAGCGCCCTGCTAGGTCCTTTTAGGAGCAGGTTGGCAATTGAGCTTCCTGAGAGGTTTGTCCACTTTTGACAATGTGCCTCATAGGTATTATCCCCCAAGGACTTATAAACCAGAGCCGGACTTATCCCAACTGCCGGTTCCGGTCCCTTAAAGGTGGACAGTGCTCTCCTCCTTGCAAGTAGGTCTGCCTTCTCGTTACCCAAGAAACCCTGATGTCCTGGGATCCATTCTAGATTAACATTATTTAATCTAGAAAGGGCGCAGAGGGCCTGAACACACTCCCAGACCAGCTTAGAGGTGAAGTGGCCTTTGTCCAGCGCCCTAAGGGCTGCCTGGCTATCGGAGAAGATAACTATACGTCTGCTCCTAGTACTAGACGTAAGTTCTTGTAGAGTGCATACAAGAATTGCATAAATTTCGGCCTGGAATACGGTGCAAAATCTACCAAGGCTGCCCGACAGATTACATCTAGGACTTGGCTTATGTGCCCCATAGCCTGCCTTATTACTTATTAATGAACCGTCTGTGTACCAGACTACCTCGTTAGTACCTTTATATGAAAGGGTCCTTTGATCAATTGGCTAACACACTTGGAAAAATTGAATGACGTTCACTGTAAACGTATGGCTGCGAGAATACATGTTGTATAACCTTGCGGCACACAGGTGGAGTTCAGTAGCTCAATCCACCTGTTTTTAGTCTTAAATGTTTGATGTTTCCCGGAAGGTTCCTCGCCAATCTTTTCCCCACATAGACATAAAGAAGCCAAAACTGAGTATTACTCCTCTGTGAAAACTTTAAATTTGAGGGAACACTCTGACTTACAACAAACACTTTAATGACGTGTGCAATAGGCGCTTAACAGTTTCAGATCACGTTGCAGTTTAATCGGTTAGGCACATTTTATGAGCTCGTTGACTGAACCAGTTTCACTAACAGTGTTATTCTACTCTACCATCTTACAAGCGAACCATTAATCCAATGACATAATTAACCCCAGCTTTAAATCGATCTGAGTAGCGATGACTCGGACAGTAAAGTGGCCGTAGCTACTTGGCAACGTGCTAGAGTTAATGAATCAATATTTTATAGAATAAGCCTGTTAACAAACATTTATCTCAAGCATCAATTTGATCTACAATGTTGTATGTAGATTTCCTTTGGACATGCATAATTTACATGCTATTCCCATTTACTAGAATCTACCTTTAGTCAGTCAGTTTGTTTCCCGAGTCTCCCAATTGTGTTGTAAACTCTTTTGAACTCTGAAAGGCTTCTGCGACTAAAACTGTTTTAACGCCTTTGGCCTTGGGGAACTTTTGATTAAATTTGACCTGTTGACGAACTTAACTCTTGCCATTGAGAGGAAACGTGCATCAACTACGGTTCCGTCTTCCAGTTTGGCGGTTTTCCCTACCTCTGGTTTCGTTCGAGTGTACATCTTCCATGCCTCTTACAAGATTGCAATGTAGATTGCAGGGTAATGTCGACAGTTTCGAACTTCCGCACGACTCCCTCTATTGCAATTGGGTCAACTCTTTCTTGTACAGCGAAGACGTATTCTCGCACTGTTTGACCGTGCAGTCGTCTAGCCGCGGTGTTGCCAAGGCACATTATGATGGTATGAACGCTCCAGGTGTGGGCCGGCTGATTGCCGCATCACACTTGAAATGCACACCGGCCAGACCAGGTGTACAGTACAGTAGTTGTTAGCCGTGTAATCGTTGATGCACTTGATCTCAGCTGTAGCCGCGCGTTGCAGTCTCAGTCGTTCAACTGTATACTTTGTACCGCATCTCACAAGGATTATACCTAATAGAAACAGTCAATAGAATGTTGAGACATGGTATTATCACGCAACTTTTAGCCAGGGTTGACACGTTTAGGGAAATGTCAGAGGGTAGCATGTGTCCCATTAAAGGGAGTTTTAAACCCCTAATTTGTGAGGAGAAATTTACACACTATGGTTTGTTCAATAATAATTACTCGTAGGAGTTTAGCTTTCTCGTGGGTTTCCAACAAAAGTACGGTATACGTTTTAGTATCCAAAAATAAGTTTTGTACACAACAATTTTTACTGGACTTGCACAAAATACTCTTGAGATTGTGTGCATGACTGAATCGAAATGACAGTGCGATGTTCCTCCTTCTTTCATTTTGCCAAGAACGTATATCAAATACAATCCACATTTACTGACTAAACGTTTGGTTTAGACAACTCAGGAATGGTTTATTAAAAAGTATAGCGATTGCCTTCCTAACTGTTTCTTTAGTTTAAGACTTTAGCACGTATCTGTTGAGATCTTCGTGACTAGCCCCTCCATTTGAAAGTCTACAACACAAATTGTGTTTAAGAAGACGTAAGTGGCGTTCTGAAAAACACGATGAAGATGTAAGGAGGAGGCTCGAGCTGACAGCTGAGCACCGACCATGACCGTGACCTTGGTCTGACCAGTGATCACTGTTTGGAACTATCCCCACCCGCCGTGCTCTATACCAACACTCGGCAATTCAACTCTGACTCGCTAGTCTCACCGGTTTGTCTTGTTCAACGAGGCAAAGTTAGGACTAAAAAGTCATCTCTACAGCTCAACCTTTAGACCTTTAACTCAAGACCTTTACCTAGCGTTACAGCATTGTCACTTTACAAAAATTGGTGACTATTGGTAACCCGCGCCAGCAGAGTGATGAGCTTCGAAGTCGCGCACGATTCCAACCCGCCAAGGGTCTGCTGTGGTTTGCTACCGCAACAGATATTTTACTCAACTTATTTATCAGGCAGAGACTGAAAAAGATTATCTGGCGAGTTTGAATTTGCCTTTTGCTTTCAACGTTGTTGTTTTATTTGCAAATTGACCCTCGAAAAAACAGGAAATTCGGTGTCTCGTCGATGAAAGAAATGTAGTTTGTTTGTCTCAAATGTAAAATTCGTTAAGAAAAACTGTATGTAAAAAACGCTAAAATGTTAAACTTTGCAGCAAAGAAAAGCTACACAAAATAAATGCACCGTAGTTAGATCAAAGTTATAAAATATAAATTTACACGTGCCGTGTTTTAAAAACGTACTAAGACTATAACGATGTAAAGTGGATGATTAAAGCGGTACATGAAAATGTTTTCTTAGCTATTGAAGCGGACGGATAGTATTGTTTTACTTTGACGCAATAGTTGAAACCGACGGGTAAATTGATTTCAGTGTTTGTACACACACTTATTTAATTAAAACTGTGCCCTCTCCTTCCAGCAACACATCCAACTTTGGTATGTTGTATTGCGTATAGAAGCAAAACTAATTCTATCGGATCAAGTGACGTTATTAATCGTTAAAATAATTGTAATTTCGAAAACCTATTGTTATTCATGATCAGTACGGGCTGGCGAAAAGCCGGCTGTCTTTGTTTATACAAGGACAGCGTCTGTGTTGGCGTCCAGCCCAGGAACGCTTGGGTGCCTTGGTCCAGGGAGGTGAGCTCGGAAAAACGATTAAGATTTAGCTTGACAGGTCAAAGACAGTTTATTTTGTGTTCAATTTTGTTACTTAGAGGACTGATATTTCTTTTATTTACTAGCGTTAGTGATATCACTCTTACTTTTATGATAAAAGTGTGAAAAATATGTTTTAATTTCAAACTCAAATTGTAAAATTGTGAACTAACTATTCAAGAAAATAAAGAAATCTTATTCTTATTCCTACACATGGTTGATGCGACCAAAGCTTGTGTGTTAAATAACGCAGGAGAAACCACGACTCTGCAGACGTGAGACTCGCGTGTAGGATGTAGGAGGGAATGTACACGGTGCAAGAACAATGGGCAGCAACATTTAGTCAAGGGAGTTCCCAGGTGCTGCGTACACTCATGGGTAATTTGGGAACTGCTATTATGTAAATACACGGTGTCTTCTGCCGCGGTTATGCCAGTAGAATGTGTCTAGTATCTGTAGCATTTAAACCTGCATACTCATATAAGCAAGGCATGTATTATCACTCCGCTGGCGCGGGTTCGATCCCCGCAGTCACCACTTACATTTGTAAAGTGACTATACGGTGACGCTAGGTAAAGGTCGAGGTTGAGTGGTAGAGAGGACTTTCTAGTCCTAATTTCGCCTCGACAAACTTTACCTCTAAACTGTATCTAATTTATCGGCTTGATTTGTTCAATTTAAAGCCTCCAGTCATGGCTCAGTTTTAGTGACTCTGTGTAGAAAAGTTTACTTCTAGATATCGCGCAATTATTTACATTTAGCATGTTATTTTACAAATCTTCAGTATTATCACTTATTTGTCAGAACACTATACTAGCAATAACAGCTATGCAACTTTGGTGGTATGTATTTTACCAGTAGATAATTTCGTACATTCACTGTTCAGGTAGCCTGTAACCTAAAAAGTAAATGTAGCGAAATCAAGCTCCTATATCTCAGGGTTATACTGATGTGTAAAATATATTTTAGGCGGAAGGATCTGCAGTTTGGTTATACAAAGAGAAACCTCAAAGCTCGCTCCTCTTGTTCAGTGTCTTAAGGGAGGATGTTTATAAATTAGATGAAAACAATCATTATAAGAAAATAAATCTGTTATTGCATACAACACTTTCATTCATTCGGGTGTTTCTCCAATTCAGAGTGCTCCCTTTCTCGATCTGGTTGCCTAACAGTGTCCGTAGGTTCCTCTTACACAATATCATTTATTTATGAAAAAATATATGTTTCCAAAATGTAAAGGCAAATAGGGTCAACAGCTTCAAACTTTTGTACGTTGGTCAGCACGAATCTCTCTACTAAAATTTTAATGGTCTAACAGCTGTTTTTTCCACAACAACAGTTGTGTTTTGGACAACAGTAGTAAATTAATTACATATTCAAAACTTCTGATAAACTATACAATTGACGTGTTATCAATCATAAACAAACATGAAAAAGGTATACACAAAACACGTCAACAGCGCTCTCTCGTACTAACATTAAGACGTCTTGAAATAGCCTGGATTGTCTCCGTGCTGCTCTGCTCTAGAAGAGTGAGTTCTCCAGATGAAAGTGGTTTCGCCGCTCGCCATCAATAAACATGCTGATCCCATTCCAGACTGCGGTCGCCACGTCTCTCTCCCTCGCTATAGCTACGGAGTGGTACTTTCTTCAGGGTGATTTTAGTTCCAACAGCTTTAAAATTGCTGCACATTGCCAGTTCGAGTCGAATTGAAAGGAGAGAGCGCAATGCGGAAGGGTATTGCAGATTGCGGTCTTGCTAAGTGGCAGTTGCCTGGTTTGAATGGTCGTAAGAGGAATAAAGGATGGGTAATTTAGTAATGAATCGTGTTGGTTTCTTGGTCTGTCTTTAAGGTGCCGATACTATTTGCTTACTAACATTCTGTCGGAGAAAACCCTTGCTGTTCTATAACTTCCTACTTTCGCCATGTGTGCCAAACTTGTGTTTGTCTTTAATCTCGCATATTTTCCTTTAGGGTACTTAAATCAGCGTTCTTTGTTCATCGAACTTCATTTGTATTAACTTGAATAAAGTTATATCATCGACGAATACAACTTTAAACAAACAAAGAACAGATTAACTTGTTACCTTGTGCTTTATATTATTATTACTTATTATTATTATTACCTAACGCTTGAAATTATTCGCTCAAATACAATGTTAACAGGTTACTTCAATGTTTTCTTTTACTAATATTACTAAAGGTATCTGTAATCAGCGAACAGAAGCCTCTAAATAAACAATGAACATTATTGGGAGGTAAAGGAATCAATCATAATTAAATTCCGATCCCTCATAAATGTCGGGTCATGATAAGTAACAAGTTTGGATCTTATAAAGTCTGAATTTTGGTTTTACTAGTTACATTTTAGCTAATATTCTAAAAACCAAAAGCAGCCGGAACCCATCACGTTCAAACGTCCGTACTCTACTTTAACTTGTTTCGTAATCCTGCCTAAGCCTGTGATATCGTTCGCAAAACTCCGCAACTGAAAACGTACAGCTTCAAATACTGACAAAGCTACCAAAATGAACCAACCACTTGCTTGAGTCATCAGCGAAAAGACAGCTAAAAGCCCTCTCGAAGTGCTAGCGGCAGTGTTCATGATGAACTAAACCATTGCTTCAACAATCAGCCATGGTCTAATCAAGTGATAGCGGCAAAAGTCGTCATGAACCAAACACTTGCTTCAACCATCAGCGAAGAGCCAAGCTCTCTCAAACTTGAAGTTCTAGCGGGAAGTCTTTCATGATGAACTAAGCCTCTTCAGCCATCAGCGAAGATTCCGCTACAGATGCCCTCTTCAAGAGCTAGCGGCGACATGTTCACGAGGAACCAAACTATTGCTCAACCATCACCGAAGAGGCAACTAGAAGCTATCTCAAACTCGAAGTGCTAGCGAGAAGGCGTTCATGATGAACTTAGCCTCTTCAGCCATCAGCAAAGATTCCGCTGAAGATGCCCTCTTCGAGAGCTCGCGGCGACATCGTCACGATGAACCAAACACTTGCTTCAGCCATCAGCGAGAAGGCATCTTGGAGTGCAAGCGGATGCCCAGAAGCTCTCCTGGACAGCGGCTCTGCCACCATAAACCTGAGCCATTTGCCCGAGTGCTAATTGTAATCACAGGCTTCGCCCCGACTGACGGCTGATGAACGTACGCTATTCGCTCGTTAATTTGCTTTGTTCGCAGCTTTGATTCCATCTTACGTCATGCTGGAATGCAGCTGCAATGACAATGTTAGCTGTGGTGATTCAAACCTTGGTGATCTTATACACTGCTGTGCATACTGTATTATTTTCTTGAAAGAGGGTTTGTATACATTTTATGGAATATGAATGGCTTTCACGTATTAACATATTGCCACTGTTCAAGATGGTTGTCTTTTAGAATTGCGTTCGACTGGATGTTTTATAAGGTTTCTAACGGCCAAATCCCAACGCAATCGCCATTGCATGTTTCACATATATTCACAATTGCTGCACCTTTAAAGATGGCTTAGTTTTTGAATAGTTATGAATTTGAAGAGGCTTCAAACATGAATAGTTTGTTAGCGGACCTGTGGCGGATTGGTATCGCACGTGACTCCGGGGGTGCGGGTTCGATCCCCGCAGTCACCACCAACAATGTGTGGTGCTGACTTTGCGGTAACGTTAGGTAAAGGTCGAGGTACACCTTTAGCTTTACCTTGTATAGAGATTCATGTGTGGCCACCATGACCGCTTTGCTGCAGCAGAAGCTTGCATCCTAGAGTTTTTGACGAGAGGTTAAGCACATTCCTAATGCGATTTCTTAGTTCTGTAGTGTTAGTGTGGTGGCACAGTTGAACAGCACGA
This sequence comes from Matsumurasca onukii, assembly GCA_018831715.1. Classification (NCBI taxonomy): domain Eukaryota; kingdom Metazoa; phylum Arthropoda; class Insecta; order Hemiptera; family Cicadellidae; genus Matsumurasca; species Matsumurasca onukii. Next base: position 72,846,538 of record CM032058.1, on the reverse strand, counting down.
CTTGTACGTGTGATTGCCACGGGTTAGAATGTGGCTGGACCGGCAGGTGGTTGTTGCACAGCAATTATCTCGCGCTATCGAGTAATGAGCGCGAGTGCGAGGTTCTTCTTGTCACATCTCACATCTGTACCAGAGATCTCGCATTCTTACCTGCAATCTGTATCACGTGTGGTTGCTAAGCAACAGTGTGCCTTCTGGTTCAACTCGTGAATACTCCTTGCACTATTAGGTAAGTTAACGCATCCCTGGAGACTGGCACACTCGCGCGCCGCAAATAGTAAAGCACACTTCCCTCGTTAACCGCTGGTTTTGACACATCATGTTAAAGGTTTCTCCTCGGTCTGACGTGCATGGTTCATAGGATATTTGTTTACAAACCACCGTCTTAGACTGTAGAGTGCTACCTGCAATAGAAGAAATTGTTAAGAATGCGCACACATTCGTGGCTCGCTACTGGATCTGACTGAATGTCGCCAGAATCAACCAATAAATAACTCTAACTGCAGACTGAAACACGGACGAACTGCAGAAACCGCACGTTTTTTTAGCTGCGTCAGTGTTTTATTAATGTTTTTCTGCAGCACAGTATCTGATGGAGTGTGTTGATTTTGCTTGCAGTTCCTACACACAAAACACTCTTGTAAGACGTGTTGAGGCGAGGTTAGCTAAGATTGATCCATTCATGATTATAACACCGGCGAGGCTGAGGGCTAACAATGCCTTGTATACTAACGCAAATGTTGCGTGCCGGCGAGCAGTTTGCCAGTGTCATTGACTCGCCACTTGTATTGTGTTACTTCATTGCCAAGTCTCTATCATCTCACTCCTTTCACTTCACCCGCTCCATCCACGAACTTCAAATATACCATTGTTTTCGCTTTTTGTGCAGTTTTAAGTACTTAACTAGCTTTTGGGCAGCTGGGGCTTTATCTCAAAACCCCCTTTCGGAGGTCGTTCGCTACGCCTACTCTAAGATGTATTTTCTTCGTACGCAGCAAGCTTAGGGAAGAATGTGGAGTTCGCTTCGCTCACGGTGACACTTTGACCTACAGATTGGGGTACAGGGTAATTTCAATTGCAAAAGAAAAAAGGAAGTTCACTGCAGAAACACAAACACTAAAGATTAAACTAAGGAGTAATCAGAGAAACACCTTAATAGATAAATGTGTTATTGCACATTGACATTTACAATAAATGTATCGCAATCGTCAAATGTTTGAGTATCTAAAATTTTCCTTGCATTCTTACATCTAAATCCCATTCAAACATACAGTTTTTTACACTTACTCTCTCCCATACATTCGAATTTAACCACTCTAGTCCCTATTCAGTCAGCCAATCATAGAGTCTCCCAGTTGAATGCCATAAACTCGCCTGTATCATAAAATGCTTGAGAAATCAGAATTGTTTTAAGACGAGCTTTGAATGCCTTGGGCTCAAGGGCATTTTTGAACGAGTTTGGTAGTCTATTGACTAAATGAACTCCTGCCTGGGAAGGCAAACGTTCATGAACTATCGTTCTGTGTCTCCCAGTTCGGTAGTTGTCCCTGCCTCTAGTTTCATAAGTGTACGTCTGTACCTCTTATGGTATTAATTTTTATTTGAAAAAGAGACACATCTCCAAAATGTAGAGGCAAGGTAGAGTCAACAGTTTTAGACTTTTGAATTCCTCTCTACACGGCCTGATGAAATGAAATGAAAAATGACTTTATTTCAGGCGAAAGTTAGGACTATGAGAGTCCTCTCTACCACTTAACCTGACAAATAGTAATACAAGTATATGTACAATAATTTTACTTAATATTAGCCTATAACTAAACAGAAACTAAAAGAAACACCTGATAATAAACCATACGAAGAAAGGAACTGTTATGGACGTCATCAAAAGATTGTTGGTCCAGCAAACATTGGCTACCACTTTAATTGCATTCGCTTGTTCAACTATTTATTTCTCGTCTTTATTATAAACGCAATAAGATTGACTTGGGAATTATAATGTGTTGCGTGCTGTGTACTCTGGATTAGATATGTGCGAGGAAACCTGTTGGGCGAAAATTATTGCAACTCGTGTCACTTAATAACGTTGTGATTAAGTGCGTTCAATGTTTAAATTACGTCAATAACCGGCTCCATTTATCTTGAGTGCGCTGGCCATTTTTAGATACGTACGACTACGAGGACGTCCAACTTGCATAACATTGACATACGAGGGTGATTGTATTGAGTAATCTATGGACAGATTAAACACCTACCACGTTTCTAGATTATGCTCGTCTTTTATTTAAACAGAGAATGAAAAAGTTGTAAAATGTTTACGAAATATAATTTTAATAACAATTATCTCAAAGCTTGCATAACGCTTGATAAAAACCCCAAGGTGACCTTTTTTAATTGATGATGATAATGATCACTTTTCGTCGAAGTCATTATGGGGGCGCCTTATACCGGGATTGCACTTACACGAAAAGCTACAATCGCAGTGGAAATTAAACTTGTTATGTGTAGTTTCACAAACAATAGTAACTCTCTACAGATGTCCATGTCTTCGTTATAAAGAAAAACTTGTTGAATCGCCATTTCCATCAACGAGCACGGTTGCCAAATTGTGCACTGACTCCAGAGTGCACACTCCCATCCATCCCTCTCATCCTGTCGGGCCACTCTGCACAATATGGCAACATGCTGGTGCTTACTCGTGGTGATGGATATGATGACTTAACTATCCTAGCATCTCGTTGGATCTCTGTAGAGCGTTATTCTCTGTGGTATAGAACACATTAACGCCGTGAGATGACGCCGCGGAGGAAATGTTTTGACGCAAAATTCAAGAATGTTTAACTATGGTCAAATTTAACCATAGCTTCCAAGTTAATTTCGACTAATTTTCGCATACTCTTTAATTTAAAATAGCTCTCGGTCAAATAAATCGCACTGTCTGTACGGTATATGATCACGTCTACAAGTACGCCAGGGTTCGAACCACTCAGTCAATCTGCTTGCACAGCTGGCTAGCGAGTAGCGGCTCGTCGCCACCTGTTTGTTGTCTTGTCCGCTACAGTATTTGCATATTATCTGTGGAATGTCGTGTCATAGTCACCTCCACACTCCACAACCGACCATCAATATCCATACGTGCAACCGGCCACGAGATATTAATGGCTTTATTCACAGGCGCTGAGTGTACAAGTTTGCTTCGTGGTGATCAATAATTGGAATGGTTTGGTTTTCAGGTGGTCATAGTGGGGAATGGAGCGGTCGGCAAGTCCAGTATGATCCAGCGATACTGCAAAGGCACCTTTACCAAAGACTACAAAAAGACCATCGGCGTCGACTTCTTAGAAAGGCAAATTGAGTGAGTATACTGTTAAGTTTTAGACAGTTAGTCTATTAACGGTATTTTAGAGATTCTACTACGTTATCTACTAACGATATTTTATATTCTACTCGATGCATTATACATGACCTAAATTCTATTCAATAGTTTTCTTATATCGTTTTCCTTTTCCATTCCTTTTTCGAGAGCTGTTCTCTTGTTCTTTTGTGAACTTCTAAGTGCAACAGGTGATAAATACGACATTAACGACATTTCCTTTTTTAGTTTGAGCCTAGTTGTTGTTTTCTTGACAACTACTCTTTAGTGCCTGTCGATGACAAATCTTTACACGAGTAAGTTAGTCCTTAGTTTGAAATTCTAGTGTTTTTGTTGGTTTATTTTACCAGCCCATTTTTTGAAATCAACCCAATATCTCTTCTTCAAGGCCAGGTCACAAAGAAGTTCAGCTTTCAGTCAACAGTATAAGAAATACACTTTAAATCATCAATATTTTGCTAAGGTTGTGATGATGTACTCCATAGAGGCCTACTACTTTTCGCCAGGCTTTGGGGAAATTCCAAAATGAGACTGCTATACTTACCAACGGATGCGTTTTGCCCATACATCAGCACTATTCAGCCTTTATGAAAACGTAAAGCAAGTTGTGGTTTTTAATTGAGACTTGCTATCTCAAGAGATCGCCAATTCTTAAGCAAGAATCAGCTGCTAGAGAGACTAGAGAGATATCGTCAGCAATCATCCTATGATGAGGTAGCGTTGAACGGGATGACGCGATGCACGGTCCGCACAAGTACCGGAGTACGGGTACGGTGGATAGAGGTTCAGCGTAGGCTGTGCTTGTGTACGTGTCGAGAGATGGCCAAAGCACAAAGAGAGAGGAGTGGTCGTCAACAACCGCCACTTTTCACTCTGTGGTTAGACCGGGTAATTGGTGACAAGACAACGTCTTGGTAAGGCAAGACCAGCACTTCCAGGAAACCAGCGTGCCGTCGTGCCGGGCACACGTTGACGTAGCTTTGCGTTGTGATAACATCAGTCAACTGTGCTGTCTATTACCCAGGCATTCCGAGGGACAGTAGAGAATAGGCAAACTAGGAAGTACGGATAATGTAGGAGTTTTAGTGAAATAACATCGGGGTTTTCAGTTTCTAGTTCCGCACGGAGCTACACTAGGTTAAAGAATAAGTCACCTTATTTTGGAGGTCACCTCCAGAAGATCACGTTAGGAAATTTTGCAGCTACTGGATGGGTCAGTAGTCACAATCTGCAAAGGGCACACTGCAGGGCAGAAGCGCAACACCCTTCTCCTTCCACATCGGGTCTACTGAATGCCCAAACCAATAATTCAGAAATCCAGAAACCAATAATTCAGAATGCTTGAGTTCTCTTTTATTATTATTTTCGCAGACTATAAAGATTTCCCAAGATGGGCCAAGTGATGATTCATTACTGGATAACAGTTACGTTCAATGTATTTTCAGCTTAATAAACAATAACCTAAATCCTAAAAAAGCCAATGTTCAAACACTGATTGTTTACATTTGACACAGCGTTGAAATAATACATTTTGATTCGTGAGTTCAATAAAACTGCAACAAACTATCAGCGCAACTGTTGCTGATAGTTTTCGCAACAGATGTTTCGTTAATTGTTCATTTGCTACTAATGAATGTACATTCGTCTTCAAACTAGTTATAGTGTTGAACCTTTTTTTATTATTCACTGTTTTTAACAAAGTAAACAAATGTTTCAACACTATATTAAAAACTTGAATTACAATAATTGTACAACTTGTGTATAATTATTGCACAATCTGCCTCTCCAGATGAAATCTCTGTCATTGCCTTTTACTTGCAACATTTCATTCTATTGCGCAGCGTCTATCTCGCAGAATTATTTGATGGAATTGAACATAGTTCCTGACATGAATGGTGTGAGACATGCATTCTGCACCCTGATGATGCGGTCTTGTCAATCAGGGGATGATGTCGTGAACCACGGCCTGTAGTCTTTAATGTGTTTGGACTTGCATGTCACGCGCACGCCTTGCCTTAGGAGATTAGGAGTCATTTATGCGCTGCTTTAAGGGTTATTTGTTCAGCCACCAGGATGAAAGGAAACTTTATAGGCGAAGTAAAGAAGACGGATTGGTCGAGAGACCAAAAGTAACGAAGACCCCTGCGCTAAAGTTTGGAGGATGCGCCTTTGAAAAAAATGAGACATGCTGTCAGCAAAAATTCAATTTTGACATTTTCAGCGTAGCACGGGTGATAGTGTCAGCTTAAGGACTTGTCACACATTGCGACTTAATAGCTGTTACTAGCCATGTGTGAGAAGTTTCGGCTGGTCAACATTGAATCTACTAATATTTTTAATGCTAAGCAATGGCAATGCATACTATTGACATCGGCAATGTTGACATGCCGAAAACTTCACACTCATGGCTATGAAACTGCTACTAAGTCGCAAATTGTGACAGGGCTTTACTGTAAATCTTATTGCTATTCGCTTTTTGTGGCAGAATTTCCTAGTTGGTCGAAAATATATTTGTGATCATAAGAGAATGTCGAAAATAGAGGTTCGCCTCCACGGAACTGACGATTCAACTTTACGAAGGATTTTATACATTTACAATAGATTTCGAACCGTATATTCCAAAGTGTGAGATTGCGTCGATTGTGTTTAAAACGGTATGCTATATTCATATTGATTCGCGTCACCAGACTTCACTGTAATGTACAGAATGAGGGGAAAGTGTACTTGAGTAAACAAGAGCTAGATTCGCAGTTGTAGCTCAGGCACGGAGAAAGGTCGGTACTTATCTTGATTGGTGGCGTACTGCCGCGTCTACCGACCCGCTGATCACTGCTTGGGGTCAACGAAACTTACTTATTGCTTATTTAACTCGTATATCTTTTTCTGATTATAATATCACTGTTATTTTCCTTGCTGTGGTACTGTACAAACTATCAAGTGTATTTTCAATTTCTAACTTGAGTGGCTAGTCATAAATAGTAAAATCTTTTGTATAAAAAAGGACAGCCTTCAAAAATATTCCATCATTTATCAATTATCCATGCCTATACTAAGTTATTTTCATTACCAATTTCGCGAACCTCAAAAGCGCTGACAGACAATCCACGAAAATTCATACATTTCAGATATTTATAAACTCTAAATTAAAATCATGTGTGACGAAAGCAAGTCTGACGCTCATCTAAGGTGGCGCGTCGTTTTGGGGTCAGTTCAGTTTTTGAATACATTAAAATTGCATTAGTTTCTCCTACATTCCTAGAATAGACGGCGGAGGATATAGTTGTCTCTCTCCAGGTCGCCAAAATCGTTGCCGCTGTGCGTGTGACGGTGACGTCACGGCGCCCGGAGAGCTCACGCGCCGCGTGCACGTCATTGTTTATGCGTATGCAGATCAGCTGATAAGATCGGGGAAGACGCGTCCGCAGCGCGCCTGGCGGTGAGCCGGGGAGGCATAATTAGCGGCTCAGCCCACGATCAATGAGAGGTTCCGGCTGTGACTAAATCTCGAAATTAATGTAATTCGTGTTCTAGAATATTTTCGCTGTTTTTTTCGTAAATTAATCCTTGTGCCTTAGTTAACGATTGGTAATATTCAAAGATGTTTCGCTTTAGTTTTTTATTTCCTTTCTTTACAAAGCTAAGAAATATTGGTAAGCTGGATACATCCTAGATTAATATTTTAATAATGAAAGATAATTAGTAGGTGCTATAGTAAAGGATTTGTGGTGTTGCCCTAACTATCCTCACCGTCTTTGAACCCGAAAAGAATTGACTGTGTCGTAAAAGTTAAATACGAGAATGTCACTGAATACTAAAGCAAAATGGCGGTTTATAGTTCATCGATCTGTTTGTTTCAAGGTATACTCGTTCACAGAGATCCTGTTATTGTATAATAAGACTCTTTTACCCATCCTACTCTCATGAAAGCTTCAATAAAATCTGCTTAAAAGAATATATTTATACGATTGAATTAGTAACATTGTCTCAGTTTTTGTCGATATGGTATTGTTGAAGGTGGTTCATTCAATATTGAACTCTAATTGGCTTCACACCTTTTTTTAATAAAATTTTACTCTGAAGAGGATTTCTGTTTAAGAAGAGACCGAAGTATAATTTCGAATTAAAATAGTTTTATTCTTATTGAAAAAGAAGGTGTGAAGCCAATTAGCGTTCAATAGTAACAGTAACATTGTCTCTTGTTTTAGAGTAAAGATTAATTCGTTGGACGTCGCGTTGATAAACGAGATGATCTCTCAATCAAATTAATATGATTTCAGTGGATTGACTCACCCGTAAGTGAGTTAATATCATAGTGGATTTACCCCTGGGAAAGTTTGACACTTGTCGGGTTAAATTCAGTGATTGGCGGAAAAATTTGGTAATGAGGCGCTGCATAAAATTTGTACTTTTATATTTTGTGTCTGCTCTCCTGGGGGGCAATGTGCCGGGCCGTGTTGTTGGTTTGTGGGCCGCGGATTTGAGGTTTCGGTCCAGAGGTCTGCCGGCCGTGGGAGAAGGGACTTCGCGGCTACAAATTAGGCGGTTTCCACCTCATTCCAAACTCCTGTTTTGGCCAATAACACTTTCTAGTTTTGTCCGACGGGTTTCTTGCCGATTTGTGTTTACATATTCAACATCGTGGCGCTTCTCCGTTGTATATTTCTTCTCTGATTTACGGAAATGCAATGCTGTGTTTTTCAAAGGAGTTTTTTATCGTTCGGCGAAATCCTGTAGACAGCTAAATGGCTGTTTTTATGCTAATTTTATCCCGAAATTCTTTGTAAATTGACTAATAAGTTGTTTGATTAATCATGCGAAAGCTAAAAACTAATTTTAACTATACTGTACTTTTGACCTATCAAGTTCAATCATTGTGTTTACACAAATTTGTAACTTTACAAATCTATAATTAATGTATATTTGCATATATTGATGCATTTAAATGATTAATTTAAACATTAATTCTTCAAGACGTTTAATTAAATTCTTGTCATATTGCTTTTGTAATATAAAGACGAAGAACAAAATACTTGTAAGAGAATATTGCATGTAGCGACGTAAAAGGTGTTTCGCACGGAAAGCTCGCAGCACAGGTGAAGGTGGTGGAATGCGGAACAGACACTGTATTCTACCGCTATACACTGGTTATACACTATACAACACTGCCTCATATAAACTACAGTGAGCCGCCAAGCTTTCAGAAGCGGCCAATTACGACAATAGACTATAATATGTGCAGTTTAGCCGCAGAGCGGGGCTCTTAACTCCAAGATGTTCTGCGGTTTTAGTAGATACCGTAACAACTCTTGCTATTCAATGCTTAATTGTAATATAACTAGTTTGCTTAACGTGTACTGTTGGGTTTTGAAAACTAAGTTATTTCTCGAATAACTTGTGGAGAAACGACTGTGCGTTAGTAAATCGTGTTAAGACTTCTGAAATTAAGTACACTTAAAATATAAATTTCACTATTCAAGTTTTAATTTAATTCCAACGACTTGGCACAGTGTTTCGTTCAATAAAACAGCACGTAGTTTGTATACCCGCAAACGTTCTTGTTTTATTTGAATTAACTTCTTATCCGTTCCATCTGTGGAATGGTTTCATCAGTGGTTCGGATTAAGCGCTATGCGGGCCATCCATAACTCGTAGCGGCTGCCAAGGAGATAAATCTGCAATCCTCCCATTGCACGCAAGCTGATTGCAAATGCAAGAGTACATTGCACATTGCTGAGCAGCTGCTGGGCTGCCCGCATTGTGGATCCAAGATGCGTAGGGGACCTGTGAGAGAAGGCGTTGTAAGTAGTTGAACAAAAATAGTCCAGAAATAACAGCCAAGCGAAAAAAAAACTATTTCTGGGATGAAAAATAAATATTTTATTAAGTAAACATATACATGTATCGCAATCGCTAATAATTTTATTATAATGAACACTTTTAATTCACTCCTATAAAATGGTTAAGACATGAATAATTTATATTCATACATCCCCACTCATTTGAATCTTCCCACTACACCCTCTTTATCAGTCAGTCTATTCCCAGAGGATCCCAATTGTGTGCCATAAACGCGTCAAATGCCAAGGCTGATTTTAGACGAGCTTTGAACTCCTTCGGCATTGGGGCAGTTTAACCAATTTAGGAAGCCTGTTGACGAATTTAATCCTGCCTGTGATGCCAAACGTGCAAGAACCACCGTTCTGTGTCGTCCCTGCCTCTAGTTTCGTAAGGATGTATAGCATATCTTGTATGAGATCCAACTTTTCTTTCAAACGAATTTACGTTTCTAAGTTGTAGAGAAGGTAGTGTGAACAGTTTCAAGCTGGTCTGCACGAATGTCTTCATTGTAGTTTTGCGACTGGTGGTTTCTGAATGCTGTTTTTATTTTAGAATGAACATCCTGGAAATATAAGTGCTTATGCAACCTCCCACAACACCAGTCCCTCCAAGAAGTGGAACTCAATATCCTTGATTTCTCGGTGCTAAATACTTTAATACTAATTACGGCTGTAAAATATTTTAACCAGTTCCAGCTCGGTAATTCTATTAATTGCATTATAGAATGCAGATAATTTACAGCAAGCCGCCACCGGTAGATCGTTCATTAAGCACAATTATGCCGCTTAGTTATCAATTAAAATTCCTCTCGGCCGAGTGCACACAGCGACAAGGGTTTGTGGGAAAACATGGCCTGTACAAATAGAGTGAGAGTCGATGTAAACCATACCGGAACGAATGTAACGCCTAGGGTAAAAACTAGAGTTGCTACTGTTCTTGCGGTCGTCGTGTAACTGAGGAAGCCTCGGCCCACTGGGTAACTGTTACGTCACCACAGGTACTCGGTCTGGGTGATACATGATACACGGACCACTCATTCCACGGGGTATGAGATGAAGGGTGAGTGTGATGATGATGAGTCGTAGTCTTGTTACAAACTAGAGCCGCCTGTTCACCAGATTGGTTGATAGCAAAGGCAATGGATTAACTTGGCCTCCGAACCACGGGGAGCGATGATCGTGAACACCGCTGAGCTTGTGTGGTCTAGGAGTCGGCCAACAAGTGTTAGTAAATAGTGGGGTCTACCTATATGGAGTTGGACAGTTAGTGGACTCGAAATAATTGACAACAGTCTTCCAAACACAATTTATCTTTTAAACCCTTGCAAGCGCTTGTTCTGACAGTTAGGTCGCGTCGGTTAAAAGAAGACGCGTTGTTGTGCAAATTCTTATGCGCACGGTATCGTGTGTTCCTTGTGCAGACAAATTTAGGCGTTAGTAATGGGGTCGTAAAACTGTCTGCGAACAAATAATTGTATGGAGAAATCATGAAAATAGAGAGAGAGGGAGAGGTCAGGACTCTAATATCATATGCCCTTTTCAACTGTAGATGGAAACATTCCCAAACATTCTTGTGGCTAAACCACTTATAATACTTAGGCGTCAAAATTTAAACAAAAATACTTTTTTGCTGTTAATCGTTATAGTCAAGATTGTACATAAATCCAAAGTCCACGATTCTATTTCTATCGGCAACATAAAGATCGGCTTGAATGCTGTAGCTATTTAGCTTTGACGGTTATCTTTCTCTGTTCTTAAAAAGGGTGCCCTTTCATTTTGGCTCAGAGGAAAGCCACTTTGGGCCAATTGGTTCGAGCTCATATACATGTTCACTTTCATCCAGATGAAGGGAATTGGTGCAGTTTGTGAAAATGAAGGAGGGCCGTGTTGAAATTTTGAGCGAAAGTATGAGGGAAAGTTTCAATTTCGGCAACCAGTCGGCCTACACCGACCCAGAGTATTAAGATAATGGCCTGGCCCGGTACATCAACATCTTGTTCTTGTAGATCTCTAATCTTTAGTGAACTGACCCGTTTTCATCCTGCATACATTATCGGTATTTTTGTAGTCGATTTCAACTCAGTGTTTGTTAGCTGTTCAAATGCGATTGTTTCCATTTCTGTGGCTAAAATACGCGTTGAGAGCTTGATTTTAATGAAAAAGGGTAACAATTTCGCAAGAGCCTTTTATAGTACAGGCATGCAGTTGAACACTCTGACACACTGGCAGAACGCGTACTAACAGACTGGCAATCGGACCATGAGTGACACGTTTCGAATGCATGGAACACGAATGGTAATGCATTCGAAATTTTGTTTGTTTGAAAAGGATTTCAGTGGCAAAATGGATAGAAATTGTTAGCACACTAAACACGTATTTCGAATATGTAGTATGTCATTGTCTGCAATAAACTATATTCATTCATTTTTGTGTATGTGTGTATATTGCTGTTTCGTAATCTGGATATAATGATGAAATATCCTATCTTACGCTTTCGCGTTTGTTTTTTTTTACTAGAATGTTTAATTAGCTCCTAAAATACTAGTTGGAACTAGCCGGTCATCCTCTACTGGAGATAGTGTGAGAATGAGCCAATTACGGCACGTTGGCAGTCACATCATACAGTATGTCGATACTCGTGTAGAATGGGAATGACCTTTGCCTGGAACTTGGCTGGTGAATACGTACTAGTAGTGCTGTGCAGAGTCACACGGTGCGGTGCATGGAGACGCCCCTCTCACACGACGCTTATCTCCGTTACTGTACATTCACACGTGACTGTTGTCTGTGTGAGGAGTCGTCTGAACCCGGCTTGCTAGAATGGGAGCGAGTCTGCTGGCCGGTGACAGGGTTTGATGAATTGGACTTGTTTTGGAAATCGTTTAGTGTCCCGGTTGAAATTCGCCTGCTTGCGATGTACACCTTTGTCTGTTACATTTTGGATATGGTTTTACAGTTTCCAAACGTGACTTGAGTTTAAAATGCTACCTACGTCTTTATAGTTGGATTAATCATAGAAAGGTATTCGGGAACGGAATAGGGGTGCTTTCTGTGTGTCATAGTCATTTATTTTCATCATATACATCAATTTACATTGATTGTGATTTTGTCAAGTTACAATACTTAAATTAAATATTTTGTATAAAAAACATTACAAGATAAAACATACAATTGTGTAGGATCTTGACAAAACAACTAAAGTTGAATATAAATCAAAATACACATTGTGTAAGCAAGCAAGAATCGAAAAAAGAGTTACGCAAACCCTGAGCTCTTTCTATGTGGACTGTCCCGATGACCAAGCAAGGTACTCCGGAACACTATAAAAGCAGTGATCAAGAAGAAAATTGAAGGTAATTTGTTTGAAGGATTTAGGAGAGATATCGTTTTTCAGGTGGTTTGGTAGTTTATTAAAGAGTACCACCATGTGTAATCTCATATTTGCTTTATCACAATAACCGTTATTTTGCATTGCTGTATTACTTTATGGTCTCATACAGCTTTTCTGTAATCCTTGTCAAATGACCGATAGCACTAAAAATGTACACCTTCATTTTACTTTTGTCACCTACAAAGTTGTGAGTTAATTTCCTTTATCGTAGGAGAAATAATGTTTTATTGGGTTCCTTCATTGGGAGGTTTTCTTGAATATTTACTTTATAAGATGACTTTTTGATTGCATCCTACCACTATCAGTCCTGTCACTTCAAGTGACCCGCGGATGTATAGCGTAGAGCAGGACGGGTGAAAATGATGCATTTTGTTTTTGAGCTCGCCGTTTCTTTATAACGAGAAATGGATGCCTGTAGACTGTAGAGATACTGTATATTGTCTGTGCTATTACGTTTGCGTTTTACGTGTTCCTGGTGAGGACCAATTTAAACTTACAGTTGAGACGTGAACATTGATGTTAACTTGCGCTCTTAGCCTGATTACATTTCTATACAGATTATTAAATTTTTAATTGCATGTAGCATTATATTACATTGTATTGATATGGCATAATTCTATTTAAAAAGACTTGTCATTTTGCTTGAAAATCTTGCTTATGAATAAACAAAGGAGCTAACTGAAGCTGAAGGAGCTATTGGAAACTAACTTGTTGGTTGCGGTAGGCAAGTTACAAAGTACGCCGGTTGCCGGGCGACATAAACATGGTGTAAGTATGGAGTAGAAGTGGATGTTTACTAAGCAGTCAAGTCAGCTGACACAAGATATAGCGCACTTGCACGCTACACAGTACACTATACATGTCTACTGCAATCTAGATACAGGCTAATGTAGCCTACTATCGTGCAGAAAAAATAACACAAGTTATTATTTTATTGTGAGCGCTTTCTTTTGGCGTTGATAAGGTTTGCGTTTTATAATACAGGGAGTTTTTAAATGAATTGTTGTGTTATAAAACTTCTTTTTAAGACACCTGTGATTAAATAATGCTAATAAGCATATCACTGAAAAGAATATGTCATTTATTTATTTTTATATCCTCCCAAGTTTTAGAAAGCCGTTCATGGAATATGCATCACCACGACCTGAGGGGGTTCCATACTATTTCAAAATGTCACTTCAGACTTGTGAGGTTTTATTAAAAGTTTTCCCTCTCAAATTATGCAAAAAAAGCTCTTGGACTCTCTGTTGAAAGAACAAAAAACAGACTTTCTGTACATACAAGAATAGAAGGATTGGAAATTGCATTACTTTAGCCCGGTGCAGAGTTTCTTTATCTTAGACTGTTATCATATTTGATTTAAACCAACACTGAAACAGGTATTGAAATATTTGTTTTAAATACATTGTCTACAATCTGGGAAAAAGGTATTTTACTTCGTTTTTTTCTCACTATATTTAAATATACAGTACTCGTATTTAGATCTAGTCACCAATCACAGTGTAGCGTACAATAAACTGGATACAAGCTGACGAATTTTAAAACCCCTTGTACTTTCGTTCGACACAATCAAAATTTAATCGCTTTTGATGTTGAAATAGATATAGTTCACTTAGGGCTACTAATGTTATTAGCAAAAGTGAACAGAATAGTACCCTTTTATTTTAATTTTCAGACCGTTTCGGGACTGAGCCCATCTTCTCGTTGATGTACAAAAATTGCCTAACCTAATTTGCAAAATAACAGTTACAAAACAAAACAGAAGATATAATATAAAATATAATATACATATCTGGTGGAGCGGGCTCCTTAGGTGAAAAGGCGAAAAATACCAAAATAAACACTTGCCTCTAACTATTTAGTTAGGGAGCAGTTTTGAGAAGTCCAGATCAGGTTTCTCTTTGATAATATTGATTTTGTATTCTTCTAACATTCGACGGTTCTTTATGGTTACTCAGTGTAATGTGCTTAAACTGAACTATTGCAGTTTAGATTGAAAAAACTAACTTTAAATTTATTGGTGCCAAACCTTCAACCGACAAAATTAAATTACTTTGTGATGTACAGTTTAATATTTGTATTATGAAAATGTTTGGGGATTTTGGAGTTTAAAAATCAATTTATTAGACGTACTTGACTTTATAATCTCGTACGTTTTGCAGGGTCGTAATTTTCCCCTGTTATCATACGTTGTTTGGAATCATTTTTTAAAATTACTCTCATAACTACCAGACTTACACTATTTTGCGTAGTTTATTAGACAAATTTGCATTGTGTTACGAATTGTCTTCGGGAACCATTCTTCGATGTTGCTTTTAGCTAGGTGGGAGTATACATTTGGTAAGAATAAATAAATACGCTTGAATAACACATTGCCAGGGTGGCACGGAACCCCTGAGGATATTAGATATGAGGGGTTGAATTAGGAAAAATAATAAAGATGTAGATAAAATAATCATCCAAAAACTGTTTCCATTACATAAGAAAATGAGTTGTTTTATTGGATTATATGTTGATGTACATCTTCATCATTTTGAACTTCTAATAAGAAGCTGTTTCCTGATTAAACTAGACATTAACTTTGCGACACGCTTTCAGAATAGTAGGGTTTCTTCAGATTTAAAACTTTTCCATATCGACGCTTAGCTAAGTACTCGTAGATGTAAGCCTAGGCATAAGAAAAGAATATAAATAGACGCCGAGGAAAAAAAGAAAAGAGCAAATCGATGAAATGGCAAGTGGTATTACAAGTATTCTTCACGAATCCCTTCGGAATTAGGAAGGTGTCTTCAAGTTCAGTTATGGATGGAGCCTCTTCCATGGTGTGAAGGCGCAGTGGATGTATGAATGAGGGAAAGACCATTGATACGATGAAGAAGGACTGGGATATGATGAGAGTAATATGTGCGATGTGGAGTGAGGAATGTTATGTGTGAGACTGTGAAGGAGGGTCTTGACCATGGTGTCAAGGCGCAGTAGATGTATGAATGAGGGAAAGATTATAGATAAGGAGAAGAAGGACTGGGATATGATGAGAGTTATGTATGTGTGATGTGGAATCAGGAATGTTATGTGTGAGAGTGAAGGCTGTGGAAGGCATGAGGGTGTTGACCTGGCCGCGTCAAGTCTCGGCACCGTGCCCTCACTAAATACTCTGTCACACTCACACACACACTACTCTGTAGTCTGTGTGTACAATGTCATCTGCAGTGGTATCTGCATGTCAAGGGAATACAGCGCTGCAATCATTGTTTACGGGGTTGAACAACGTAGGGAGTTGTGACGGTCTTGTAGTCATCACAGGCTAGGCTTTTAGAAAGAGAAAGGTCAATGAGGAGCGAGTGCACTACACTGTAGATATACTAGTGTTTAAGAGAACAACCTGACAAGAGCCATGAGCAGAATATTCCTGCGGCGTACCAGAGGTGCGTGAGTGGTGTACAAGACCATTCTGAAGCTGAAGTTCTAGCTTGTGGTCTTTTAAGTAGTTGAAGTGGTAACCAGGGTCCTGCTAGCAACTGTGAAGCCCAAGAGACTGACCCATCCATAACACCAACTAAAATTTATTGAAATTAATAATCATTAATTTAAAAATGTTAACATTTGATGTACATGCTGTATAGAAAACAAAAAATTAATATGTGGCAATAAAGTCGGTACCGTCTTACTTTTGTCTTGTTGCGCTGGAAATTGTATTAAAGCCATAAGGGAAATAATCCTAGAATTGCATTACTATAGTTTTAACTCAAACCGTTGTCCCGATGGCCAAGATAGTCAAAATAATACATTTTATGTGTTTTATTTTTTACAAAATAACTGTGGTAAAGTCGTGTTTTAGGTGTTTGTATTAGAACTTAAAGTATATAAATTCGTTTGGGTATTTACGTGAATTGTATTTGCTTATGCAACGTAACTTAAACCCCGTTGTACAGTTACCATCCAGGTACACAGTTTAGAAGTCAAGTAAGTTACAAGAGTCTGCAGATGTTAAACAATATTTGCCTCTTCGGTAATATTAAATATCCACAATATAACCTTATATTGCAAACGTAACCCGCAAACACATGTATGTATTTATTGAAACCGCTAACTCTGCGTGTTTAGTTTTTAGAGCCTCTGTCACATTGACAGGTTTATTCCCTCGGGAATTAATATCGTAGAAATCACTCAAACAATCATATGGCGTGCGATGTCCAGACGACATTAGCGAATTCACTTGGGCCAGCAAATATTGATACGTGCTTCGTGCATGTTTGGCTTCGCCATAAAACACCGTAATGGAAACCCAAATATACCTTGTATAGGTTGGACAGTAAACATCGTCATTAAACATCGATCTTGCCAACGTTGGTGAAATTCGGGTTTATGATTATAAAAATTACCAACTTTGTTTGTGGCCATTATGTCGGGGAAGGATTCGACCATCAATCATTTTAACAATAAACCGCATAAAAGATTCAGCGTTCATACGCGGCCATGACAGTTGTCGTGTATTTTCCTAGACATGTTGACACCCTGCTTGAGTCTTTGAGTAGTCCCACAGATTAAAAACCCTCTCCTGTAAAATAAAGGTTTTGTCTTTAAAGATTCCCTATTTACCACATCACCTTTGCTTAGACCGATGGAAATGTTACACGTCCTTGTTAAGATGATCCTCTGAGAATTTAAATGTTGTGAATACGAGTACGTAATACACTCTGTAGGTCTGATGTGAAACTACCTTTTAATACGTTGTATTTTAGATAGCGGTTCACATGCCTTGGAGAAATGTCGTGAAATTTCGTGTACAGAACCTCGCGCGAACCGTAAAAATATACCAGTTCTAGAAACTCGCGTTGTAAAGAAGGTAGAAGTTAAAGATGTCATTTGGAAGGTAGACTATGGAGAGTGGAGTGAGGTCCGCTTGGTTTACTATGGTCTGGCTCTGGTCCGACAGGTTTTGCCACTAACTCAAACCTAACCAGTTCACTGTTCATTACCACGGGTTTGTTCCACGCTTCGTCCCGCTCCCGCTCCAGTGTGTCTATCATTAGCAATCTGGAGTCTGAGTGTTGTACATTGCGATGTAGTAGTAGTGATGGTTTCATAAAAGGTTAAGGTAAAGTATGGGGTGGCCATAGCTCAGTGGTATAGTGCGTGCTTCGCGCCAAATCAGCCCGGGTTCGGTTCCTGGGCGCAGTGATAACTTTTCACGATGACCCCTCCCGTGGTTCGAAAGTCACGTTAAGCCGTTGGTCTATTCCATTGGTCGTTGGGCTATTAATTAATGACCCAATCTGGGGAACAGTCGGTCTCAGTTTGTAACAAGATTACACCTCATCGACCATCAAAAACACTCAACACACATCCCTTCATCCCATATTCTTCTTAGAATATCCTCTAGGAATGGTCGTTGTCTCAAATCAAAGTAGCCTATGTCTAGTTTAACGAGGCAAAGTTAGGACTACAGGGTCCTCTCTACCACTCAACCTCGACCGTATAGTCGACCGTCACCGTAAAGTCACATTACAAATTGTAAGTGGTGACTGCGGGGATCGAACTCGCGCCACCGGAGTGATTAGTTCCGGAATCGCTTGCGATACCAATATCTATTGTGATGATAAATACTATTATCAGACATGAGACGATGATTTACTATATCGTACATTGGGTAGAGACTATAGTATCAGCTTTGAACTTTGTGGCTCTGAGACGGAATAATCTGTGATTATTAAACCGTTTGATATGATGTAGGATCTGTCTTTGGGCCGTTTTATCAATCAACATTTCACAGCTATCAGTTAAAGTACAGTTTCGTATTCACCAGTAAAAAAAACGTTGCAAATCTTTAAGAGAAGTTTTACTAGTGTTCACTATTCAGACTGATAACGGCACTTGGAATTCAGTCTAAACTATGAATTCATGACATCGAAAGCCTGCTGAAGTTGAGGTTGTTCTCAGAGGAAGTTACAAAAATGAATGGAGTAGTCTAAACTGAAAAGGTTAAAGCAAACCTAAGCGCACAAAAACTTTACAAGGCTGCGTTAACACATTTCGCGTGATTCCATTGGGTCTCAACGTGAATAATAATAATTAACTGTATAGTTTCCGTCTAATAATTTGTGTTTAAGTTGATGAGGACTCTTCTTGCTTTGGCCAAGAAATCTATAGGTTTAAATATATACATTATTGACAGAATGTACACTGATTTGTTCAACAGCCTAAAATTAATCAATGAACGATGAAACTACTGTAGCTGGTATTTACCTTCATTATCGAATTTCCTTTGGAAAAATGAGATATTCATGCCATCAGCAATGATTTTAATGGTCTAGAAACAGTAAATTTCATCCGATTTTGATGAAATTTAAAATAAATATGTATTTTTAAGGTATTTACCAATATACTAAAAATTATGAAAATTCATCGTGACGTTTAAAAATGGCAAGAAAGTTATTTTTCGCTATAACAACGTTATTAGTGGTCCGATTTTAATTAAATTTAAAATGCGTTTACCTTCAGAATATGTAATAAAACCTACAGTAAAAGAACACGTAAGTCTAACGCCAGTGGTCACACTGGAGGCCAAGCCTCGTAACGCCTGTGGCGATAGAACGGCCAAATCCAAAGCGAGGCTGTGAACAGAGCGAATAAGAGTAACAAATTGCAAAGGAAATTCGATTCACTCATGCGAGCGGCGCTTGAGCGCTTAGCTGCGTGTCGGCCTGGTTGAGTATTCTGATTGCACGGTAACCTGACATTAGGCTGGATCTACATGCAGTGCAGTAGGCCTATACACAGACAGTTGTATCTATGTACGTATAGATGTGTGTTTGTGTATGAGAGACGACATCATCAATAACCCATCATGAATGTTGTTACTGTGTCAGTCCAATCATTCAATGTGACATGGTTTGTTTATTGAGGCGCCTCGTCCCTGGGTATAAACAAGCTTACATATTTGCATAGTATTAGTAGTAATTCGAACGGTACTTGTTTGACATTTTGTGATTCTGCCATGAGAATGCGTGGCCTTATCATAAATATGGTAAAGTTCGTTATTGTGGAATTATATTATCTACATCTTTTGTATTTGAGGGTTTTCAGTCTTCAATGGTAATTGAGTAAATTCGCTGTTCAAGTTTCTTAAAGTAATTCTTGACGGTTTCTCCATTAACTTTGTGGTAGTCGAAAGTATACAAAGAAAGCATTTTGTATCTACCACATAAATTTTAAAAATAAAAATAAATTTTCTTAAAGTAAACATTCTCACTAATTTTAAATTATTGAAATATAGGATGATTTTGACGAGTCAGGCTATAATATAACCATGGTAAATTCAAATCTGAATATTTTGACAAATAAATACACCAAAGTAGTCAAATCTATTACATTTCCAATTTGAAGCTTACGGAATATATCATGTCTAGTAATAATACTCAGTGTGTCTTAAGCTACATTTTATGTCCATATAACATCCTCAAAATAAATTGCAAACAACCAAAACGAGTTATAAAACGGGCGGAACGGCGGGAGTAACTTTGACTCTCACAAGGTTAGACAACACTTATCTATATAAATAAAATAATACTTTTGTCTGTACATTTCAAAGAATCCATCGGCTTTGGTTATTTGGTGTTTATATACTTTGGATAGACCGAAACTGGCGTCAAAAAATTCTATCTGTCTGTAACGTTTTAAGGCGTCTTGGACCGCTTATAACTCAGAATCGACTGAAGCTAGGGCAGTGAAACTTCCTTTAAGGGTTTAGCTCATTACGCAGTGTGTCTTTAGCTGTATTTTATACCCATACATCATCCAAAATATAAATGGCGAGGGACCAAAGTAAGCACTGAACACGTTTTTTATGCGTTTCGGACCACCTATAAGTCAAAATTGGCTAAAACTATGGCGGTCAAACTATGTTTAAGGGTTAAGCCCATCACGCAGTGTATCTTTAGCTATATTTCATATCCATACAACATCCACAAAATAAATGGCAACTCTTGTAAGGAGAAGATGGTGAACTAACAGGCAAACTTAATGGTTTTCTAAGGATATATGATAGGAAACTATTTCTTTTTTAATTTGCAAGTTTCTTAAAATATACACACAGCTATGTTAATAAAGCCCCGAGGCGAATCGTGGGTACTCTCAGCTAGTTTAACTTAATTTTGCACCAAAATAAGGATTTTTTGTACGAAATTTCAAATTTCTACAAACCAAGGTAGTGTTTTAGACACGGTTAACATTGAACATGTAAAATCTGTAGACCGAGTTGTGAGTGTGTCAGCCTGTATATAGGTTATCGGGTGATGTGATGTGTTTGGTCACACTGTCTGGTACGGACTGATGCAGTGGACACTACCGTTACTTGCATTCACCTTCCTACACAGCTGTTAAACATGAACACAACAGTGTGGCAAGAATATGTAAACAGTTGTGCTGCCCTGCACACAGGGGATTAATGTGTCGCTCAGCCAAAACTGCAGACACTTTCAAATTCTCCAATTAATACAAAAACTCAATTACAGATTTTTGTTTTATTTTTCAAAGTAACTGTGATTTTAACTCAAGACATTTAAAAATGTATCTCTAAGGAGTGCTAGAATACACAAGTGATCATCTATTGTCCCAAACATTACACTAGTCATGTTTTCAAGTGGAAAACAACAGTAGGAATCTCTTGCCATCCTTTTACCTGTGCTGCAAAGGTTTATTTTATTAATGGCTGACATTAATTAAATTTCTTAAATTGTTTATTGCATCTATATATCATAGGCAAGGACTAATAGTGGCTTAGAATCCTAATTTTTTAGTGTAGTTTACACATTTTAAAAGGACCATATTTCTACTACAATCAAACTTTCATTGTGCTTATTTTCAAATTGTATTTTAATTAAACTTTAGAATTTAATCAACAGCTACAGCTTATTTAAAAAAATATATTTGAAGATTATTGTTCAGTTGTTGATTACAGTATTAATAATGGAAAACCAATACATTTTTAAATGCATCATAAGTTAATGAACTTTTAAAATAATCATAAGTTGAAATAATATTTGTATATGCAGGAATAGTATGGTATTTACATTGGCAAAATATATTAGTTCCTTACAAGAACAAGTGGCTGTTATGTCAATTGAAGTGTCACTCCCATTACATTATTGATGTTTTCCTCCTACCACATTTAGTAACGTTTCAACATTGTTCTTGTATAAGTCACACACTTTTTGGTGGTTTATGTACTTTTGGTTAAGTTTGCAAAATGGTACCCACCGGCTTAACTCGGCTCCTTCTCTTTTCACATTCAGTTTTGGGAACAATTTCAATTTCAATGGATACTCTTCAACGGTCCAAATTGAAGACGTTGTATTCCTCGATGCTCGTTGCTCTATATCTTCGTCAAGCATATGTTCTGTCCTCTTACTCCAGTGAAGATGGTCCAGATTCTGATGAAGTGATGGTCAGGTTAATGGATGTAGCATCGGCCGTCTACTTGCTTTCTAGAAGTATTTTCAACTATAGAACTTTGCCACGGGCTTTGCTATCTCTCCAGTCCGCAAGTGAACAATTGGAAACGTACCAAATCAATAATGTCAAACCCAGAAATATCTACAAAACCGTTATCTTTCCCTATTGTTTAGCGCATCTTTTCCTTTTGACTTCATATGAAATTAGGGTACGTTTTGTTTTTAACGAAGGCTACGAATTCTCTTTAGAAACTCAAATATTAAGAGTTCTCACAGGTTGCATTCAAATGCTCGGTTTAGCCACATATTGGATTGTGATAGAAAAGTCGCTTCAGTTAAATCAAAGCCTTCGCGAAGAACTAAACCGTGTTGCAGAAGACCCTCAAGGAGAAGGAAGACTGAGGTACCAAAGATCAGCAACAGACTCAAACACCTCCTCTATTGAAAGTTACATCAGTTTGAGCAAGAGATTTCGAGGAACTTCTGAGCATGAAATGTATGAACTGTGCAACTACTACTGGTTTCATTTGATAGTAACGCTTTTTTTGTTCACCTTGGAGACTCCACTTGCGATTTTTGATCTGAGGTTCCCAGATCAGAAGAGGAGGCGGCTGCAACAAGCTGTGTTGATAGCTATGAATTCATTATATCTGCTGCTGACTGCAGTGGGCTGTCTGAAAAACGTCACTTTGAGTGAAAGGAACAAAGCTGAACATATGAAACTGATTTCAGCTCATCAAATGATCTGTTGCAACATCAGAAACACAAGTCACGGAAAGAGCTGAAGCGGCAAATGTTAGCGGGGATTCACGGTTCCCACTTGTTCTCTTGTCGACTAGTCGAACTCGACTACTCTTTGATACAAGATCTCATTGACACGTCAATTTTGATTTTTTCCATTCTAAGTACACTGAATTAATCAAACAAACACAACTGTAGTATGCACTCATTACAATTATATCTTAAGTTCATTGTATGTTTCATTAAATAGTGTATCTGAGATAGTTCAAATAAAAATATATTAACTATTCTGTATTTCATTCTTAAGACCCTATACCTAAAATATTGTCCACAGAAAAGTTGTAATTAAGGTAGTACAGAAAGAAGTCTGTAACTTCAAAAGTGCCATCACTCCAATTCTTCCCACGTATTGACTTGAGTTGGTAGCAAAGTTAGGTTTAAATTTGGACAGTGTTTCAGTTCAAGTTAAATAAGAAGTTATTTGGGTTTGATTCGACATTCTTACAGGCGAACACAGTACTAACACAAATTCAATTTGTTCTCCAAAGTTTGGTGGTGTTTTTATATTTGCCAACGGAGAACAAAGTTTAATTTGAGTTTAGTCAGAAATGAGATATATGTAACCTAGATTTGTTTTAAGGCTAGTTCAGACATGATTGGGTTTGATCTGGTTCAATTTGACTATGAATGTTGGGTACACAATGAGCTCGATACGACTCGTCAGAAGCTGGGTTCAACCAAGCCCCTGCTAGAGTTTAGCTCAAGTAGAGAGGGCAGAGAACTTAAAAGAAAGCTAAATTTTCTTTCCATCAAACTGGTTTTTTTTTCACTGACATCGACACAGAGATTCATATTGCCCGTGTTGTGCAGATGTGAGGGGGAGGATGTGAGACTGATGCTGTGGGACACGGCAGGTCAAGAAGAGTTTGACGCTATCACCAAAGCGTACTACCGAGGTGCACAAGCCTGCGTGTTAGCCTTCTCTACCACAGACCGAGATTCCTTTGACGCTGCTCATTCGTGGAAAATGAAGGTGAGGTTTTGAACTGTTACTATCCAAAATGCTAGCACC
This sequence comes from Matsumurasca onukii, assembly GCA_018831715.1. Classification (NCBI taxonomy): domain Eukaryota; kingdom Metazoa; phylum Arthropoda; class Insecta; order Hemiptera; family Cicadellidae; genus Matsumurasca; species Matsumurasca onukii. The sequence continues at coordinate 72,822,675 of CM032058.1, read as the reverse complement.
TAAGCTGGTCTTGAAAAAGAAATAAATCCTTCATAGGTTTAGGTAACACTTTTGCATGGAAGCCTCAGTCTTGAGAAACGTTTACAATTTGGATGCTTGTGATAAAGATTTTGTCTGAACATATCAAGTTATAAATTCAATTTTGAAATTATGCACTATAAGCATAATTTTGTCTACATTAAAATTTAAGTAAATTCTAGGCTTAATTTTTTCTCTCCCTTGGTGGATTTCTTTAAATAATTGTGTGGATAAAACCTTTTTTTTAATACGTTCTGGACAAAATTACAGCATTGCTTAGTTTGTTTCTCATCCGTCTTCTTTCATTTCAAATTGGGAATTTTCAGGCTAAATGCATATGAATATTTAATTTAACTAAACAGCAACAAAGAAAAATGTACAATATAGTTATACTATGAGAAAATGGATGGTACTTATCTTTATTTAAGAATTGTTTGACATTTTACAAGTGATGCGTTAATTTTGTCCAGGACTGTAAATTTACTTACCTCATACTAAATGACAATCACACAGCAACAGCTTTCTATTAGATTTGGAAACATTTCAATTATTAATTACTACTCAACATCTTATTCTGCTCTATCAGTTGTTGTTCATCATCACAATGGTCAACATAAATCGTCTAGTTTGATCTCCTAAATTTTTACAGTATGGAAAGCGGCAGAAATTTATAAGCGTTGTGTTTATAATTTGTTTTTTGGCATCGTCAAATAAATTGTATCAATAGTAACTTAAACTCTTGTAAATTTCGCACATATAATGAATAGTGTTCACAAGAGAAACTATACTGTTCACTGTCAGGAAGAGGAAGCAGTGATTAGTTGAGAATTGCATTAAAATCAAAGTCGGAAACTAATTAACTGTAGGTGTGGGACAATGCCTTGCACGAGCTGAAGCTCACTAACAATGTTATGCTGTAATTACCTTGACACATTCTTCAATAGGCATCATCTCACCCTTGAGAAACTGTGGCATAATCAGCGTGCACTCTCACTGGAGAAAGGGAAATGGTCAGTGTGTTCACACCACAAATCGTAATAATTGTTTTCTGCACTATTGTCTTAAGTGTAATAATTCCCAGAGATGTCGGTGTCGGTGAGCGAATCATGCAATTCACATGATATAATGTTTCTTTGTTTATTTTAAATGTAGGGTACTAAAATTTAAGAGTAAAGATACACTTTTAGAAAATGTTACTTTTACAATTTTTAACTTAATTTAATGGTACACTTTATTTTAAAGTTAATGAATTGGTCAAGTTAAATTTCTATTTTCCCATTCAAGACAGGTAGTTCTGCTAGGAAAGTATGAATTTGAAGAAATGTCTTCTTTTACTTCTTGTTTATTTATTTGACTAGAGTAATAAGGGTTTCAAAACAAATAGAAATTTTGTATGTAGAAATTTTAGAAAAGTTCTGTGTGTACAATGTTTTTAAACAATGCTAACTAAAGCTTGAGTGTAGACCGCGTCAATTAGCTATTTCTAACTTCTACTGCGCCACTAAACAATGACCCGATTGTAACTAACAGAACTTTAAATGTTTTACACTCTAAAGAAAGGCTCGCTGTTTTAGGTGGAGGATGAATGCGGTGAAATCCCAACAGTTCTGGTGCAGAACAAAATAGACCTCATGGACCAAAGTGTGGTCAACCCGTAAGTTATACTTATTAATTGGTATTTACTTTTTGTATTAATTTTTCACAGTACCATTTGGTTTTAAGTTGTTTTTTACCACGTGAGACTGTCACAACTTCAATTTGTATGAGCTCAAAATATGAAATGTGGGGCATCTAGGGTAGATATAATCTGATTCATTAGGTCTACTCAAAAAATTTAAAACAAATATTGAACAGTTAAAAGTTAAAGAAAATAATTACTATAATTCTACTTTTAAAATTTCTCCAAAATCTATAAAATAAAGCAAGAAAATCAAATGTGTTTCCCGCGCAAATCCCAACTGCAAGGAAAATCCTATCTCATCCCTATTAATATTATTCTCATGTGCAGAATTGAAATGTGTATCCACGGTTTCAGTGAGGAAGCAGACCTGCTGGCGCGAGCGCTGGGCTGTCGTCTGCTGCGCACATCAGTCAAGGAGGACATCAATGTGAACGCAGTGTTCAGGCACCTGGCAGCACGGTGTCTGGCGGAACTCAGGGACCAGGAGGACGACTACATGATGGGCAACAATGGCATCCACCCTCTTACCATTAGTGAGTCTTGTTGTGCACAAACATTTACAGGAGTTAACAATGATTTTTGAAGGTGGGGAGTTAAAAATGTATAAAGAGTGTCTGTCTACCATTTACAAAAGCTACCATACAAGGCTTACGCTGTACTGCTCACTTTCACACTCACATTCCTCTACAGGCCCAGGCACACTGAGCCCCTGTTCTCCTTCACATGAGGAATAGTTAGAAACATTGTAAAATATTGAATTTATCCGTTTTTAAGATCTTTTAAAATCACTAAATCACTATTTGAGATGCCGACCACTCTCATGAGGGCATTTAAGCAAATATGTGGTGAAGGATGAGTGTGATGAGTGGTAGTAATGAGTTATGGTGTAGTCTTGTTACGGCTAAGGCGACTCTTCCTTAGAATGGTTAATTAATGCTGTGATGACCAATGGAAATACAGGACAACGGCTTAACGTGACTTCGAACCAGGTGATGGTCTGATGTGTCTACTTGATGGTGGGAGTTGGCGGTATCATCAGATGATCACTGAGACTATGAGCAGCTTTAGACCTATATCATCCTCAAAACCTGACCTCTATGAAGCTGGATTACAGGACCCGCCACAAATCCCAGTTGTTAAAAATTTAGTATTAAAATTATATGATGTTTTCCAAGCGCCAAGCCCTTATTGTTCAAATTCACACGAGTTGGTCAAATAGCAGTGGAATAATTAAATAGACATGCTAATAGCCGTTTTATACAATTTAATCATGAATTAAACAACTGAATTTTTTGAAAATATTACTTAATTTTTTGATTACACTTATGACCTAGGTATACAGAAAAGCTTCATCAGTTCCTGTGCTCACAGATCCAGCTCGAGGAGATCTGAAGGAACCCCAAGCGACCACGATGTTTGGAAGAGATTTGTTGAAACTGGATTTATCAGGTTATCAGTTGGCTTCACTAGACAAAGAAAATAGTGCAGCAATGCATGAACAAATAAGCAGGAAGGAAAATACTAGCTGGAAGAATGTTTAGGCTGAACACCTCTGGAATTCGGCTATAGAATGGACAAATTATGAAAAATGGACCGACTCCTTATGTAGGTGTGTCCAATTCGGAGGAGGTCAACGATGATTCTAGGTCACCAGACCAATTCCATGCCTTTAAAGAACTTCATCTTTGAGAGGAAATGTTACAGCTCAAGAACTCTATGAAGTTAATATCAATTCTTAAAGTGTTTTCAAATTTGTTTAACATGTGTGTAATTAATGCTTGTGTTGTTGATGTTTAATTTGTTTGGAGTAAAGAACAATTTAAACAGTTCTGAATTTTTAATTAATTTTATATTTAAATACACAACAAATTATTTTTTTATTTGATATTTAGATTTATTAAGAAGATGCTTTATTTTTCAGGTGCCTTTGGTCCGCCATCACCAAACCACAAGAACCACACGAGCGGCACAATTGTCCTGAGATCAGGCAAACTGAAAGGCGCATAATGTTATCAAGAGCGCTTGTAGAATATTATGATAATTGTTGTTTAGTTATGTAAAGTGTACAGCAATAACCAATTCAATTGTACCTAAGTGTGTGAAGTTAAGTCCTCTTAGATTGTTGATATTTTTTGTTTATTTTATATTTTTGTACTTTTATCTGAACCGACTCACAGTGCAGGTCACTTTTGTAAGTTTATATTTGTGTTTTACAAGATCAATTATTTTGTAATTTAAACTGTGAACTGCCTTGATCATGTGAATTGGGAAATCTTGTTTTACAAAGACTGTAGGGTAATAGGATTGTAGATTTCATATAGATTTCTTATTAAACTGAAATATGTATTGCTAAATGCTGTTTGTTTCTGTACCTTATCCTCAATGTAAAGGTTTGATTTAAACTTTGTAAATCTCATTGCAAATATAATGAATAGTGTTCACAAGAGAAACTATAATGTTCACTGTCAGGAAGAGGAAGCAGTGATTAGTTGAGAATTGCATTAAAATCAAAGTCGGAAACTAATTAACTGTAGGTGGCGGACAATGCCTTGCACCGAGAGCTGAAGCTCACTAACAATGTTACGCTGTAATTACGCCGACACATTCTTCAACAGAGCATCACTTTCACTCTCACCCTTGAGAAACTGCGCGGCGCAAGTCGCGTACACTCAAGGTAGTTAGAGCTGGAGAAAGGGAAATGGTCAGTGTGTTCACACCACAAATCCGTAATAATTGTTTTCTGCACTATTGTCTTAAGTGTAATGAAATTCCCAGAGATGTCGAGGTGTTGGTGAGCCGAATCATGCAATTCACATGATATAATGTTTCTTTGTTTTGTTTTTTAAATGTAGCCGACTAAAAATTTAAGAGTAAAAAGATACACTTTTTACAAAATGTTACTTTTACGATTTTCTAACTTAATTTAATGAAGTACACTTTATTTTAAAGTTAATGAATTGATCAAGTGAAATTTCCATTTTCCCATTCAAGTTACAGGTAGTACTGCTAGGAAAGTATGAATTTGAAGAAATGTCTTCTTTTACTTCTTGTTTAATTATTTGACTAGGGTAATAAGGGTTTCAAAACAAATAGAAATTTTGTGTGTAGACATTTTAGAAAAGTGATATGTGTTAATGTTTCTAAACAATGCCAACTAAAGCTCCCGGTGTAGACCGGATTTCTACTGCTTTACTAAACAATGACCCGATTGTAACTAACAGAACTTTAAATGTTTTACACTCTAAAGAAAGGCTCGCTGTTTTAGGTGGAGGATGAATGCGGTGAAATCCCAACAGTTCTGGTGCAGAACAAAATAGACCTCATGGACCAAAGTGTGGTCAACCCGTAAGTTGTACTTATTAATTGTAGTATTTACTTTTTGTATTAATTTTTCACAGTACCATATCGTTTAAGTTGTTTTTTACCACGTGAGACTGTCACAACTTCAATTTGTATGAGCTCAAAATATGAAATGTCGGGCATCTAGGTAGATGTAGTATTATTCATTAGGTCTACTCAAGAAGATGTAAAACAAATATTGAACAGTTAAAGTTAAAGAAAATAATTGCTATTAATCTACTTTAAAATTTCTCCAAAATCTATAAAATAAAGCAAGAAAATCAAATATGTGTTTCACCCAAATCCCAACTGCAAGGAAAATCCTAATCCTATTATTATTCTCATGTAGAATTGAAATTGTATGCATGGTTTCAGTGGGAGGAAGCATTAGCTTGGCTGTCGCTTGCCAGCATTATCAGTCAAGGAGGACATCAATGTGAACGAGTGTTCAGGCACCTGGCAGCACGGGTGTCCATGGAACTCAGGGACCAGGAGGACTACATGATGGGCAACAATGGCATCCACCCTCTTACCATTAGTGAGTCACCATGTGCACAAACATTTACAGGAGTTAACAATGATTTTTGAAGGTGGGGAGTTAAAAATGTATAAAGAGTGTCTGTCTAACATTGGCAAAGCTACGCCTGAGCACGCCTGCTGTACTGCTCACTTTCACACTCACATTCCTCTACAGGCCCAGGCACACTGAGCCCCTGTTCTCCGCTACGCAGGGAATAGTTAGAAACATTGTAAAATATTGAATTTATCCGTTTTAAGATCTTTAAAATCACTAAATCATTTGAGATGCCACCACTCATGAGGGCATTTTGGCGTGTGGTAAAAGTAATGAGTTATGAGGGTAGTCTTGTTACAAACTAAGGCCGACTCTTCTTAGAATGGGTCATTAACAGCCCAATGACCAATGGAAATACAACCAACGGCTTAACGTGACTCCTAACCACGCGAGGTGATGGTCTGATATGTCTTAACGAGGTGGGAGTTGATGCGGTATCAGGATGAGCCGCTTTTAGACCTATATCATCCTCAAAACCTGACCTCTATGAAGCTGGATTACAGGACCACGCCACAAGTCCCAGTCGTTACAAAAATTTAGTATTAAAATTATATGATGTTTTTCCAAACGCAAGAAGCCCTTATTGTTCAAATTCAACGCTGAAGTTGGTCATATAGTAGTGGAATAATTAAATAGACATGCTAATAGCCGTTTTATACAATTTAATCATGAATTAAACAACTGAATTTTTTGAAAATATGACTTAATTTTTGATTACTTATGACCTATCAACTATATTTCGTTATTAAAGAAGATGGTTTATTTTTCAGGTGCCTTTGGTCCGCCATCACCAAACCACAAGAACCACACGAACGGCACAATTGTCCTGAGATCAGGCAAACTGAAAGGACGCAAAAAGCGCAATGTTATCAAGAACGCTTGTAGAATATTATGATAATTGTTGTTTAGTTATGTAAAGTGTACAGCAATAACCAATTCAATTGTACCTAAGTGTAATGAAGTCCGTCCTCTTAGATTGTTGATATTTTTTGTTTATTTTATATTTTTGTACTTTTATCTGAACCGACTCACAGTGCAGGTCACTTTTGTAAAGTTTTATATTTGTGTTTTACAAGATCAATTATTTTGTAATTTAAACTGTGAACTGCCTTGATCATGTGAATTGGGAAAATCTTGTTTTACAAAGACTGTAGGGTAATAGGATTGTAGATTTCATATGTGATTTCTTATTAAACTGAAATATGTATTGCTAAATGCTGTTTGTTTCTGTACCTTATCCTCGAAGTGTAAAGGTTTGATTTAAACTTTCTGAATGGTTTGACTTATTTATGACGTAATAGTGTAATGCTGAATGTGCCAGCTCGATGACTTCTAAGCACTGCTGATTTTGCTATTAATAGTCGATATTTTGCTGATCTAGCTTCTAAGTTTAAATAGGAGTTCTCATAAAAAATTTCAGATTTACCAGTGGTACAAAATCCTCAAAACCCTCATTCCAGGATGGTAGATACAATGCCCTATCACATGAAAAAGTTCTTTATTACAGTACAGTCTCTGTAATCCGGCCGTTCGCCACACCGAAACGTCCAGTAATCCGGCGCTGACAGCGTTAACTAGCCACCTGTTTTCAAGTCTCTACTTGTCTGTAAAGCGTGGGACTTATGTCGTCTGTATCGATTACTTCAGTTCACTGCAGACAGCAAAGAAAAGTGCAATGTGTATTGCTAATCTGCGCTTCTGCTCAGTACGGACTGTGAGTTGTTGCTAAAACGTAAACATGTTACTTTGACAATAGATTAAAGGTATATGATTTTTTTAAAGATTAGAAAGTGGTGATAAGTGAGCTACTCTATCCAAGGAATCCAACATCTACAGATCATAAACTCACAGATATGAGGAAGAGAAAAAAATGACATTGAATAATTTTTTTAGAGTAGTGAATCATTTTCAACATAAGAAAGATTATTCCTGGCCAATTGAGCCTTTTTTAATGAGCCACCACTAATCCGGCGTTTTCGCTAATCCGACGCTTCCGATATTGATATAGGGCTGGATTAGTGAGATCGTACTGTATACCCTAATAACATGTGCCAATACAGGTTTGAAAATAATTGCAATGAGGGGGCTTTCAAAACACCTGTATGTGAATAAATTACGTTGTTGTGTAACAAAGGAATTTGTGTTCCACTTGCCTGTTGTAATGGTAGTGCTGTGGAAGGGCGGAAGGCCTATCCAAGAAAAAACTCTTGTCACAGGGATTCACTTTAAAACATTTACTCCCTGCTTGACACATTGCAGTAATCCACTATGTTTACAGGTCTGTATATGTACAGGATTGATTGCAAAATTGTTCCTTTTTTGAGGTCTAAATCACCATGTGACTAATACAAATTCATCTAATGTATTCATCTTTATTTGTCATGGGTTAAACTTAAAAGCATATCATTTGATTGAATCTAGTCACTAAAGTTTAATATTATAATGCACACAACATAAATATTTTTCAACAAATTCCAATCTGTTCCCAATGTAGACATGAACGCCAACATTGGGAATTACCCCTGGACAAGAACATGACTTGGATACCACATCACAACCTCTGGAAAAGCTTCCTAGAAGAATTTTGAACATAAGGCAGTGTAGACTGTATGAATGTGTGTAAACATCAAGCCTTTTTAATATAAAATTCTTTTGTATTTTGACGGGATAACTTACTCCGACAGAGTTGGCGAGTTTGGCGAGGATAGGCACGACAGATCGGTGACGACTGCCAGGTTCTCCTGATCGGTGGCCACCATCGCCAGCGCAGCGCAGATACAAGCCACCACACGTGTGTCCGGTGACTGCAGCAGCTTCACTATCAACTCTATACCTCCGACAAAACTGCGCACCATCTCCCCTGACTCCTGCACAGTCACCATCTCTGTCACGAGCACCCTTTATTTCTTGAATACAAGGAGTGCCATTAGAGAAGTAAAATATAATACTACAACTTTTTGTATATCATTATGAGGGCAGATAGATCGGCCACAGGGCCCGCTCTGGGCTGAGCTTATAACATGAAGTGAAATCCCTCCTTGATACAAAACCCTCCAGTTACATAAATTTAAATGGAAGGAAGTCATCAAGTAAATAAGCGAATACTAAGTTGGAATTCCCTTCCCACATAATTGAATTTCTCAACATTGAATTGCACCTGAGCAAATGTTTCACCTAGCTTGGCTTCAAAAAAAGCTAGATGATGAGCTTCAAATTTTTGCATGCATCTCTTTTACATGGGCAATCTTCTTGCATATAATTTGGCAAACCAAAGTCTGTTATATAGTTCTACAAGATATTGAACGAGAAAATGCCATAGCACATGTTTGGAAGTTTGCTTAGTAAATTGCTTCTTTCCTAGTGGCCACACCATGTACTCATATTTGCCAGTAACCTTTTTAATTCTCCAACAAAGTTGAAATGTTTAATTTCTTTTGTATCTGAGCGTCATCCAGAAAGTAAGGAATGATTCATCTCAGTGAGTTCTAAGTGATTCAGCTGTATTATCCTCTTCAGTTTGAGTGTAGGTTCGTTGCTGTGTGATTCGGCGTCGTGTCCACAGTGAATTATAATGGCGTTGACAATTAAAAAGCCAGCTAAATGGGAAGTGCAAAGTGCGTTAGTTTTAAGCGTGATTTATGGCAAATAAAGAGGGTTCCAAGAGAAACGATTAATTCAGAAACCTACTGTGAAACCCTCCAGCGACTTCTAGGCACCATCAAAACAAAGGCGAGGGTGCTTGTTGCTGATCGACAATGCAAGGCCTCATGCATCTGCAAGAGCACATCACGAACTTCAACGTCTAACAGCGTCATGGGCAATTTTAGTTATCCACCTTACAGTCCTGTTTGGTGCTGAGTGATTATCTCTTATTCCCAAAGCTTAAGGACTTTTTGGGTAGAGAACAGTTTGCTAACAATGAAGAAAACTCAAGAAGGTGTGAAATCCTGGCTCAAGTCTTTGGCAGCAAATGAATACAACATGGGTATGGAAAAACTGGTCCCACATTACAACAAGTGTCTTGAAATCCATGGCGACTATGTAGAAAAGTAGAGGAAGGTTCTATGCATTTGTAAATAAAGTTTTGCGTTGATATCTTTTTTTATTTGACCGTGCCAAAACGTTCTTTACTTTCTGGATGACCCTCGTATTAAGCTTATATACATTTAAAAAACAAGATTACGGTAGCGTTCTTTATACAAGGGACTAGAGCCCAGGCAGCGTTGGCTTGCACTTTGGTAGAGGAGTTCTTGAGTAGAGACCAGATAAGTTTGACAGCTGTTTTCGTTTATTTAGTCAATCAGCTATCATCATTACTTCAGAAATCAAAAACCAATTTTACGTAATCTAAATAACAAGGAAAAGGAGAAAAATTGCTTCTGTGTACAGCCATTAAGGTAAAATTATCACAAAAACTCTCTAGCTGCCTAAAGTTTCCCACCCCTACTTACCGGCACGACACTGCTCTGGTGCAGGGTGATGCAGTTGAAGGGGTCGGAGCTGAGTTGACTCAGAGCCTCTATCGTGGTGCCTTGCACCTGATCACTTCCGTTGTAGAGGAAGTTGACAAGCGGTGTGACAGCCCCGAGGCGCCCAAACTCAAAACAGTTCTTGCCCCAGTTGCAGCAGTTCGCGATAGCTGAGGCCAGGTGCTCTTGGAGAAACTCGTTATCCTAAAAGCAGTTATAAAACTCAAGAGGAATATGTTTAGTGTTATTTCAAAAAGTTATGTTTAAATTAAAAATATTTCCATTTTTCAAAGTTTGGCACTTTTCTACTCTTTTATATTTTTTAAAAACAAAATATTTTTAATTAATTAATAATAGAGCATACTCCCTTTAGTCTCCACTACCAGAGGGCTCTCCAAAAGTGTCATTCAAGCACAAACACACTCCTTGAAAAATCTTTATGTACTTACATAAAAGAGCATTACGTAAACTATTTAGTCTTAATCATACCATTAGCCAAGCAAAGAAACAACTATATCTACTTTAGAATATAAAATTTCAACTCCAGTGTTCAAACAATTAGTTGGTGTCCCCTGTTATTCAACTTGTTTTCTTTGCAAAACACTGTGTGTTGTGGAAAAACAAATTTGATGTTAGTAGCGTTTTGCAGTTAGTTCAGTACTTATGTTACAGCGATGGTAATAAATGTAGTTGTGATTTACTTTTGTTGTTTAAAGTGCTGAAAATGGCACATCAGTCATCAATGTTCCAAACCTATATTGGACGCTCAAACAACATACCGTATGTTTTGCACCTACCTACTTGTCTCCTTCTTCTTGATCTACAATCGTACAGAACTTACTTTATTGACATTTCCTGCAGTGAATCTGCTAAAGGATGATAATTTATCTTGGGTAACCATGTATATTTCATGGTAGGTGTTGGACGGATCTTACTCCGACAGAGTTGGCGAGTTTGGCGAGGATAGGCACGACGCCCAGATCGGTGACGACTGCCAGGTTCTCCTGATCGGTGGCCACCATCGCCAGCGCAGCGCAGATACAAGCCACCACACGTGTGTCCGGTGACTGCAGCAGCTTCACTATCAACTCTATACTCCGACACTGCGCACCATCTCCCTGACTCCTGCACAGTCACCATCTCTGTCACGAGCACCCTTTATTTCTTGAATACAAAGAGTGCCATTAGAGAAGTAAAATATAATACTACAACTTTTTGTATATCATTATGAGGCATTGATAGAGCGGCCACAGGGCCCGCTCTGGGCTGAGCTTATAACATGAAGTGAAATCCCTCCTTGATACAAAACCCTCCAGTTACATAAATTTAAATGGAAGGAAGTCATCAAGTAAATAAGCGAATACTAAGTTGGAATTCCCTTCCCACATAATTGAATTTCTCAACATTGAATTGCACCTGAGCAAATGTTTCACCTAGCTTGGCTTCAAAAAAAAGCTAGATGATGAGCTTCAAATTTTTGCATGCATCTCTTTTACATGGGCAATCTTCTTGCATATAATTTGGCAAACCAAAGTCTGTTATATAGTTCTACAAGATATTGAACGAGAAAATGCCATAGCACATGTTTGGAAGTTTGCTTAGTAAATTGCTTCTTTCCTAGTGGCCACACCCTGTACTCATATTTGCCAGTAACCTTTTTAATTCTCCAACAAAGTTGAAATGTTTAATTTCTTTTGTATCTACGAGCGTCATCCAGAAAGTAAGGAATGATTCCTCTTCAGTTTTGAGTGTAAGTTCGTTGCTGTGTGATTACGCGTCTCGTGTCCACAGTGAATTATAATGGCGTCGACAATCAAAAAGCCAGCTAAATGGAAAGTGCAAAGTGTCGTTCGTTTTCTAAACGTTCAAAACGTTACACATATAGAAATTTATAGGCAAATAAAGAGGGTTCCAAGAGAGGAAACGATTAATTCAGAAACCTACTGTGAAACCCTCCAACGACTTCAACGCACCATCCAAAGCAACAGACGGGGAGTGCTTTCAGAAAAATTGTTGCTGATCCATGACAATGCAAGGCCTCATGCATCTGCAAGAGCACATCACGAACTTCAACGTCTACGTTGGGCAATTTTTAGTTATCCACCTTACAGTCCTGATTTGGTGCTGAGTGATTATCTCTTATTCCCAAAGCTTAAGGACTTTTTGGGTAGAGAACAGTTTGCTAACAATGAGAAACTCCAAGAAGGTGTGAAATCCTGGCTCAAGTCTTTGGCAGCAAATGAATACAACATGGGTATGGAAAAACTGGTCCCACATTACAACAAGTGTCTTGAAATCCATGGCGACTATGTAGAAAAGTAGAGGAAGGTTCTATGCATTTGTAAATAAAGTTTTGCGTTGATATTTTTTTATTTGACCTGCCAAAACGTTCTTTACTTTCTGGATGACCCTCGTATTAAGCTTATATACATTTTAAAAAACAAATAGATACAGTAGTTCTTTATACAAGGGACTAGAGCCCAGGCAGCGTTGGCTTGCACTTTGGTAGAGGAGTTCTTGAGTAGAGACCAGATAAGTCTGACAGCATCGTTCTCTTCCATCTCTGCCATACAGTCCAGATCCCACGCACATTCACCTACACACATCACTTAGTGAATTTATATAAAATCCTCTAACATAGCCGTTGTTATAAACCTCAAAATCTTCAGTTTACCACTCACACTTTAGTAATTTTTAATGCATTTGGAATTTTGACCTTGTAACTGCATAGGGTTGTATGTACTAAGCAATGCTAAAAACAATAGACATGACAAAAAAATCATGTTGAATTTGAATACCAATGGGTTAAATTAAGTTTGCAATCAAATTTTTATTACTAATTTAAAAATTCAAAAATGCCAATATATTGTGATTTTTTTAATTCACAGTACAAACAAATTAAAAAACACAATATATTTGCCTGTTTGTATTTTTAAATTCGTAACATATTGCACTGTAAAACTTCTTTTTTCTTAAACAAATTTTGACGCATGTACTGTTTTTCATGAATATGTAAATAAAGAAATAAAAATATTGTCTATTGACAATGTGGGGTAGGTAGACCGCAACTTTTAAAGAGGCTTGTTATAATATAGGCCTCTAGGGTTATGATCCCTCGAGGGTTGGCATGGCTTAACCATAATCTTAGGGGTTTATGTCCTCTGAGTGGTGTTCAATAGCCTTTCCTCCCATGGTAGTCAAATCGGCCACACTTCACTTTCATCTACCGAATCCAGAAATCCTTTTACTCCAATGGCAGCCCAACACGCACAACTACACGTTGTAGATGTACATAAGAGTAACCATCAACTCCTGACTAACGGATCTTCTAAGTTCTACAACTAAGCTCGCCAACGGTCTATCACATACCCAGTAAGTGAGCTGTGTTGGCTAGCAACGCTTGGTTAGTCAAGTTCAGAAGCAGAACCAGAGGTTGGATACCACCAGCTCTCTTGATGACAATGGCATTGTGACTCATCTTCGCACACTCTGCCAGGGCACCTACGACGTGAACTAACACCTACAAACACATAGATCTTTTAGAAGAAGTCTATCACATGAATGCCCAATGGAAAAGTTTGCCATTATTTATTATTCAAGCCAATGAGCATTTAGAAACATAATCAACCATTTTTTTATTACTTCTGAAGACATTGTTGCAGCTGGACTCACAGTTTCGTCGTCGTAGGACAGCAGCCGGACAAGGGTGGGGATCGTGTTGAGTTCATCTAGGGTCAGCACGTTCTCCTCACTGATGGCCAGTTTCCAAACCGCGCCAGTCACAGCTATCAGCAGTTCCTTGTCCTGCAGCGTGGAGCTCTGCTGAATCAGCCGCACCAGCGGAGGGATGCCATTGTGCTTGTGCACCAGCTTGCGGATCTTCTCGTCTTCAGAGTGCTGGAAAACACGCCTTGGTAAATATTACTTAAGAACTTTCATCACCTTCTTTGATGAACTTTAGCAAAATTTTATCTTTCAGGTTCAATAAGTGTTTTGGTTATGTGTTGTGATGGCAATTTGAAAACATAAACTTTGAATACTTACCACAAAGAAATATCGTTCATGACCATCATACCAGAAGTAAAACAAAATATAGGCTATGTAAACCAATGAGTTACCACACAATTTGAGGGATAAAATTATTTAATAAATTGCCAAACCATGGGAGCAGTTTCCTCAAAATCAATTTCTTAACAAAGTGTACACTTGGCTTTCAAATAATCCCTTTACAATTTGGACGAATTTTTCATGTGTTAGATAATTTAATGTGGAAGTTGTAATAATGTAAGTTTTTAATGTTCTTGAATGTAACTCAATTATTGAATTATTTAATGTAAATTTATGTTTGCTAATTTATTTTGACAATGTCTATTGCAATTTTTGTAAATTTTTGAAGGAAAACAAAGGTCTTATTTGCTCATGTCAAAACTTTGCTTATTCACTTGTGGCATTACACTCTCAGATGGAAGAAATTTGTAATATCAAGGTTTGGGTGAGGGGAAATTAAAGGTGGACTACATTTTATAGAGGGTTGGAGTTCCTGAATATTGTTATATCAAGGTTTTGCTTGTGGTCTTTAGGATACAAATATTCGTTATATCGAGGGTTTTCAAAGTATATTTTTTGGTATATGGAGGTTTAATTTGCATTGAGGGTTATGGAGGATTGAAGGGAATTTGAAACAATTGTTATATTGAGGATTTTATTGTATTGAGGTTCATATATCAAGATTTCACTGTATAAAGGCCCTGGAACAACTTTGTTAACACTTTGAAACCTGGCCCAATTTTTTAATGTCAGTGTTCCGTCTTTTTTTGTTTATTTAACTTATGTCATGACTTTCTCACACACCCTCTATTGCAATCTCTCATTAGAAATTTAATGAACCCAAAAACATGTCCTCCTTCTCCTCTATACAAAGCAAAAAGTAGCAAAACCGGTGTTTTTAGGAATTTATATTAAACTCCCTTAAGTCGTCAACTTCCACCCGTGCCAGTCACCGTTTATTTAAGGTGGGCCCTCCCCATCACTAAACCACACGTAAGTAAGTTCAATATAGATTGCTCCCGCTGCAGGAATCGAACCTGCGACAACTGAGTGACCTAAATTGCCGGCTCGTCAGCTGACGCCTTAGACCACGTGGCCATTCTCACACCTAGTAGACCTAGTAGTCTCAGTAAACTGGTCCAGCTTGCGTGGAACACTAGCGCTCTAGTAGCAATCATGTTAACTACTTCCATAGACAGCTCGAGCAGGACTCGGGCTTTGGCTAGTGTTAAATATAGTTTAGGTAGAACTTATTAATTCTAAAAATTAAATTCACTTACCCTAAAAAGTGCAAGAGCACAAAGCTTCTTCAGTTCCATATTTTCACTGCTAAATAGTCTCACAATGTCTTCCACTAAATCAATAGTGTGCATCGCCATTTGGAATTTGGGCTAAACAATAATTGTAATCCTTAGCAAGTGGAGTAATAACATAACAATTTCATCAAATAAAATATCCCTTGGATAAAAACATAATTATATATTTATTTAGTTATAAGGCAAATAATTAGCAAACATGATCTGGCTAACCCGAGGAATAAGCTAGGCATTTGAAATAAGTAATCACAAAATATTTTGCACATGGAAGCAATATTGCACTCATTTTATTGGCATAGTAGCAACCTTGGCCAGATCTCAGTTGCTTGGTTGGTTCAGCTTATGAATCGGATTATTACCTAAAGTTACATTTTTCATAGGTTGTTAATTAAGGTGTGGAACTTACTCCTAAGCTTGGGGCCGAGATATTTTTATTCCTCATCTAATCCTACTTTGCAACATCAAAAAGGTAAGTTCGGTTAGTTGCTATAAGGCTTGAGAAAAAAGGTTAAAAGTGCTAATACGAGGGGGTACCAAAAATAACGGGAATCCCATTATAAAAACCGAATTTTATTATTTTTTTTACAAATTTACATGTATACCTTCAGTATACTCTCCATTTAGTGTAATGCATTTGTCCATTCGATGCTCCTATGGTTTAAAGCACCCTCATACCCCTAGTCTGAATGGCTGCACATCATCTTGTTTGCCTTTTCACTCCTTCATTTTCGTTATACAGTGATCTTTCATGTAATTTTTTATTTTGGGGAACATAAAAAAGTCATGGAGCAAGATTTGGTGAATATGGGTTGTGGGGAAAGGTGGACATGGTGGTATTGGCCAAAACTAAGCGCCTGAGATGGCTACATGGGCAGGCGCATTGTCATGATGAAAGGACCAGTCTCCATATCACCACAATTTAGGTCTGGAATGTGTTGAAATTTGCTAAACTGAATTTCAACACACTACTGAAAGAAAAGAACAATCTCAATAGTCTCCGATGGTCTTGCATTGCTTTGAACTGAGAATTTTCACCAGTCCGAGTTGAGGTTGTCCGGACGAGCTTGTCTTCAATCAAGATGGCACCATCTTTAATTTGGGAAAATTACTCGTTACACTCTGATTTTGCTCAAAACAAGCTTTGTAAGCTTTTTATTAATTACCGGCATTTCTGTGTTCTTACAGAGAAAATCAATTTCACTGCTGAATGTAATTACACCATCAAAATAGCGAGGCAGAACAAAACTACAGAAAAACATGCAACTCCTCTTCACGCCTTCCCTATCCTGGCGAACCACAATGGTGTCAGGGACTCTCGACCAAGGTTGCGCTTTCATCAGCGAAGCCAGGAACTATAAAACTACTCCGCCATGGAAAACTGATTTCAGTACCATGACGTATCTGGGTTTCCGGCAGGCGACCGACGCCTGCTTTTCAGTTAAGCAAAAACCACTAAATGATCAACCAAGTTTTGTGACCTTCTGAAATAATGAATCTTGACAAGCAGACATCAGCTAAATGTTTCAGCTAGCTACAAAATCCTAACTGTGAACTTTACCAGGACTGATTGCATATCTTACGGTTGTTTATTGAAAATAACTAACTAGTTTTAACATTGTAAAATTGGAAACGCATATAGTCCAGTTGCAGAGAAATCTGAGAAGAAGCATCGATTTTACTTTTAAAGTAAATCACGATGCTGACATGCTCAAGATTGTCTGTACTATGCATTGATCCATTCGAGATTAGAATACGGAGTAACTTGTTGGGGTGGAGCTTTTAAGAACCTAATTAATAAAGTAAGAAAATTCAAAATCCATTTGTTAGAATAATGTTGTTTTAAAAGAAGCGTGAGTCCTCACTTCCACTATATAGACAAATTAATGTATGTCAGTACATATTCATTTGAAGTTTTAGGGCGTTCTATAAAGGTTTGGAAACAGTGGGCAACTGAATTATCTGATATGGCTACCAAACAAGGAGATGTGACTACAAATTTATTCAGAAGGCCATAAATAAACTATGTTTCCAAATCTTTTGTTTTTCTAGGGCCGAAACTATTTAACGGACTGCCCAAGTCCATAAAAAGAAGCTAAGAGATAAGGTTTCTGCAAGCTCTTAAAAGTTTAAATGCTTTTGGGATGACCCCGTATAGGTTATCAACTATTCTGACGTGAATATTCTTGAAGCTTCCCATTGTGCAATTATAGACATTGTACTTTCAATTTATTTGTAATTAGCTTTTTTTATGTTATTTAATTTTACACAAGTACTTTTTTAGTTTAAGTTCATGTTTAGCATACCCAATCTGTATAATATTTATGTAAAACAGGATATTTAGTTAATTTTAGTTAACATGGTTTGTTCAGCGTGCAAATAGTGAAAGTGGAAATTAATGGCGACTAAGTGAAGTGCAATTTCTTTATATCTACCACCCGGTACAGGAGAAGGTGGTTTGAAATTTCAAGAAACAAACAATTGTATTAATTTGTAACTTTTTTTGTGGAAAATAAAAATATGGCTTTTGTGGACCTGTATGAGTGCTAGTGGGAATATTTTCAGTGTTAAACAGTTGGTTTAAGTTGAATTTGTTTTAGGTGATAGTGGTGTGTCATAACAGATTTTTTCTGTATAAATAAACAAGCACCCCTACCAGCTGGCAAACAGTTGTAAAAATTAACTACGAGGAAATTCCCTTTGATTCATGAGAGTTGCTTACGCATGCAAGACTTTTACTGTATAACCTGTAAAACTACAAAAATAAAAACTATTATATGTTTAGAATTGAAAAGATTAGGAAATATGATTATTTAAGATCTATACTACTAACTCACAAGAATGCGGTATGCCTCCAGCCATTCTCTGAGTTTGCCTCTTGTTGAGTTTGGCGACATTGGCAATGACTTAATACTTGACAAGTCGCTGCAGGTCTCTGGCAGGTCCAGCAGGTTGATCAACTTGGCGGGATGCCCATGTTTGTCGGCGTCGTGTTGGATCACTGATGGCCGAGACACACGGCTCAAGTCATCAGCCCAGTCTGTGAAATATACAACACAAGTGCTGTCTACAAGCTCAGATTTAAAAGGAAGCATAGTTGACATGTAGCCACAAGCACTACTGTGAACAACTAATATATACAAAATGTTTGGACCAGGACTTGACGGTCCCAGCTTGAGAAGAGAGAGAGAGAGATATGCTTTATTACATCAGCGTAGAGCTTAGAAATAGTGTCAACAATGAAAACATTTAAATAACTAATAACAAGAATTTAAATAAATAAATGTCTTATGATAAAGTGTATAACATGTTTATGCTGTGTTGCCAAGGTGCCTTCTTCTGCATCGGATAATGAACTCCTCCATGTTGTAGATAGGTTCCTCAGCCATCCTGTTGTAGTCTTCTCTTAAGTGTCTTTGTGTCACTGCATTTGATTCCTGCTGGAAGCATATTGAACAAAGCAGCTCCGGCATACGATGGGCTTCTTGGAGAATCTTGCCGTCTTGTGGACTGGAAGGTTATAGTCAGCGCCACCCCTTGTGTTGTGTCCATGAACATCAGCATTTTCAGCAGTCTCTGGCCAGAAGAGAAGATGATGACTTCACAAATGTAGATAGCTGCTACTGGTAAGATTTGAAGGTTTGAAAACTTCTCTGCAGCTGTCTTGTTGTTGTAGGCCTCCCAAAATCCTCACTGCGCTTCTGAAGAACAAAGACTAAGCTGGATGTTTTCTTTGGTGGATTCCCCAAGGGTTATCCATATCTGATGTGGGATTCTACAAGTGCACGATATGCTGCTAGCGTGGCGTCCGGAATTCTAACTTGATTATACATGCAACTATTAAAAATAGTAGTTTAGTTTGTCTGAATTAAAATAAAACCAGGCCAACACGCAGCTAAGTATAAGCGCCACTGGCATGAGTGAAGCCGAATTTCCTTTGCAATTTGTTACTCTAATAACAAATGTCTTCGGCCTCTGCTTTGCCTCCTGTATGACCACGGGCGTTACAAGGCTGTTCGCTATGCTAACAGCCTTGCTTCCACCTTCAGCCTTAGCTTTGCCTGCTCAGACTTACATGGTCTTTTACTGCAAGTTTTAATACATTTCATCAAGTAATCATTAAAATGTCCTTAAAATCGGACCATCAATTCCACTGTTACAGCAAAAATAAATTTTTGGTTCCTTATTCATATGATACAGTGGATTTCATAAATTTTTTGTAAGACGATAATGGGTTGTATTAAAATTTATAATACATATTTTAAGTTTCATAAATATTTGACAACCTTTTCATTACTTTAAATTGTTAAAAACCACTTTTGGTCAAAACTCCCCCTAAAAAACATTTAAATAACATCCGATCCTCACCTTGTTGCGGTTGGACTGTGAGAGGGACCAGAGGGCTCGAGCTGCATTCCTTGTTACTTCTATCAATTCCTTCTCGTCGACTGTCAGATGTTCTGGAGACTTCTTCAATAAGCCCTCACCTTTGTCCAATAGGTTTATCTGTGGGAGAAAATACTCACTGTTAGTAGAGTTTGTTTAGCAAGAAACTCAGCAGGGTGTGTCCTACTTGCTCCGTGTACACTGGTGTTTTTTAACATGATTACAACCTGGTAAGCTAAAGGCATTGGTCCAAAAGGCATTTTCAGTCAAAACTTGACTGTGCTGCACTTGATAAGTGACACTTTAACATAATCTGGAATTGGTTTTCAAACAATAGGATTTTCAAGGATTTTATGTATGACTCAAAATGTATGTACTGTACAGTCAACTCCTGATTAATCGTAATCGGATTAACCGCGACACAAAATGGAGAAAGTATACAATGCCGCCATCCCTCACAAAACAGACTATATTAGTGTCCCATGTGACCTTGACTCGTTTTCTCTAACTCCCCTGACAATATTAGTCCAAAAATAGCAATTATTCTCCCCACCTACCAGAATTACTTATCCGCTTCACCGATAAATCTGACTTATTAGGCCAGTGGTATAAGACGCCATATAATTTTCTAAAGTGCGGTTGCAGGTTTTTTTATCGGAGTGGTTATTAGTGATTGTGAAACGATGTCTACTAAACACATATGGGTTGTATTGACAATACAGAAAAACTCAACATGATGCAAAGCATTGATCGTGGTTTAACAGTAAACAAGTGTGCAACCATTATAATTGAGCATTGGTGATACAACAGGGTCACGGTGATATAAGAAAGTAAGATAACAATATCAGCATAAAACTAACAATATTCTGTTGCCATTTTCTGGTTGCTGTGGTAACCAAGTCACGTGACCTGTCAAGAGTTCGATGCTAGCTCCTGATAGCAGTAGCTAACTAAAACTACAACTAACTAGTAAAACCGTGGAACCAAGGCTACCTTAACATGCCCGTCCGATGGTGAAGTGCTAAAATACATGAGAACTAATGACTAGATTCCAATATGCTTACTGGAATCTGTTATCCTCATTTTAGTTGTTTTGTCATCATATACCTTATATTGTACATTATTCTTTTGTTTTGTGGGTTAACGATTTTGCTTATCCAAAGCCTCAACCCGACTTTATTGCGGTTAATCTGGGTTGACTGTATCAGTAACTTTCAGCTTAGTCCAGTAATGTTAGTTATCAAGAGGAGATGAGCCGCGGAGAGTAACACAGTCCGACAGCAGAGGTTCTCTCAATATTTTGCGAGCTTCTCGCTATTTTGAGCCAAAATTATGCAATGACCTCTGACAACTTAAATGGTTTATTGGGCTTAACGAGTTTTAAGACATAAATGTAGAGTTAAAACCTGTATGCTAGTGGGAAGTATTTTCAGTGTTAAACAGTTGGTTTTAAGTTGAATTTATTTAAGGTGATAGTGAATTATTGTCCATAACAGATTCTTTTTCTGTATGGTAAACAAACACACACCAGCTAATAAACAGTTGTAAAATTAACTTACGGAAATTCCCTTTAGTTACGAGAGTTGCTGCATACACAGACTTTTTACTATAACCAGTTTTAAAACTACAAAATAAAACTATTGTATGTTTATAAATTAAGTGGATTAGGAAATATGATTATTTAAGATCTATACTACTAACTCACAAGAATCGGTATGCCTCCAGCCATTCTCACGAGTTTGCTGCTCTTGTTGAGTTTGGCGACGTTGGCAATGACAGCTGCCGCGAGTCGCTGCAGGTCTCTGGCCGGGTCCAGCAGCAGGTTGATCAGCAGCGGGATGATGCCCATGTTTGTCACGTCGTGTTGGATCACTATGTGGCGAGACACACGGCTCAGGATCATCAGCGCCAGTCTCTGTGAAATATACAACACAAGTGCTGTCTACAAACTCTAGATTTAAGGGAAAACATAGACGACATATAGCCAGAGGCACTACTGTGAAACTTCATTATATACATATATATATTTTCTAAAAATTATTTCTAATGTTTTGTAATGTAACAAATTTTTTCATTACAAGGAATTTAGGGTTGCCTTACCTCAAGTCCCGATCATTACTCCAACAGGTTGATCAGCACCTCCAAAGTATTCATTTCCCTTATGAAGTTGCATGAACTCTGAGTCCAAGTCATAGTCGTTCAAACAGCCAAGAACCACGCTGTGGTACTGGGAGTGCTGCCCTGTAACACACATTGTAAATACCTGTGCATATATACAAATCAACTTACAAGAGCTTTTGGTAGTTTTCAGGCTTACTCCATTTGCAGATTTTAATATGAATTAGTTCACATGGTTTGAGTTCTTTTCCCAATCAAATTTGTCATTGGTGATACAACAGGGTCACGGTGATATGAAAGTAAGATAACAATAAGCATAAACACTAACAATATTCCCTTCATTTTCTGGTTGCTGTGGTAACCAAGTCACGTGACCTGTCAAGAGTTCGATGCTAACGCTCCTGATAGCTCAGTAGCTAACTACTACTGCAACTAGTAAAACCGTGGAACCAAGGCTACCGTAACATGCGCGTCCGATCGGGCAGTGCTAAAATACATGAGAACTAAAGACTAGATTCCAAATGCGCTGCTTACTGGAATCTGTTATCCTCATTTTAGTTGTTTTTGTCATCATATACCTCATATTGTACATTATTCTTTTGTTTTTGTGGATTAACCGCGATTTTGCTTATCCAAGAAGCCTCAACCCGACTTTATTGCGGTTAATCTGGAGTTGACTGTATCAGTAACTTTCAGCTTAGTCCAGTAATGTTAGTTATCAAGAGGAGATGAGCCGCAGGAGAGTAACACAATCCGACAGCAGAGGTTCTCTCAATATTTTGGGAGCTTCTTCGCTATATTGAGCCAAAATTATGCAATGACCTCTCTGACAACTTAAATGGTTTACTGGGCTTAACAGGTTTTAAGATATAAATGAAGAGTTAAAACCTGTATGAATGCTAGTGGGAAGTATTTTCAGTGTCAAACAGTTGGTTTTAAGTTGAATTTTTTAAGGTGATAGTGAATTATTGTCCATAACAGATTTTTTCTGTATGGTAAACAAACGCACACCAGCTAATAAACAGTTGTAAAATAAACTTACGGAAATTCCCTTTAGTTACGCAGAGTTGCTGCATACACAGACTTTTTTTACTGTATAACCAGTTTTAAAACTACAAAAATAAAACTATTGTATGTTTATAAATTAAGTGGATTAGGAAATATGATTATTTAAGATCTATACTACTAACTCACAAGAATCGGTATGCCTCCAGCCATTCTCACGAGTTTGCTGCTCTTGTTGAGTTTGGCGACATTGGCAATGACAGCTGCGCAGTAAGCTGCAGGTCTCTGGCGGGTCCAGCAGCAGGTTGATCAGCAGCGGATGATGCCCATGTTTGTCACGTCGTGTTGGATCACTATGTGGCGAGACACACGGCTCAGGATCATCAGCGCCAGTCTCTGTGAAATATACAACACAAGTGCTGTCTACAAACTCTAGATTTAAGGGAAAACATAGGCGACATATAGCCAGAGGCACTACTGTGAAACTTCATATATACATATATATTTTTCTAATGTTTTCTAATGTTTTGTAATGTAACAACTTTTTTCATTACAAGGAATTTAGGGTTGCCTTTACCTTACATCTCAAGTCCCGATCATTCGTCTCCAACAGGTTGATCAGCACCTCCAAAGTATTCATTTCCCTTATCGCAAGTTGCATGAACTCTGAGTCCAAGTCATAGTCGTTCAAACAGCCAAGAACCACCGCTGTGGTACTGGGAGTGCTGCCCTGTAACACACATTGTAAATACCTGTGCATATATAAATCAACTTACAAGAGCTTTTTGGTAGTTTTCAGGCTTACTCCATTTGCAGATTTTAATATGAATTAGTTCACATGGTTTCGGGAGGATTCTTTTCCCAATCAAATTTGTCTTTGGAGAAGGGGAAACTGATGGTCCAATGAAAATATTGAAACATTCATCTCTCAAAAATGGAACATCATATGTGTCCATGCAACTGAAATATCCAGGAATTATCAGTTATTTTTATTAGGAGACAGGAATTTCACCTGTAAACTGGGCTTTGAAGTGTTGATGCTAATGGAAGGTAATGTAGACCAAGTCCAACTATCATGAGAAATTGACTTGAGCAGTAAAAGTTATTCGGTCGGTATTATCTTGGAAACAGTAAGCAATTTTGAAACAGCAATAATACAAGTATTAGCAATTTTTGATTGAAAGTCTTACACACTCTGTAATTGTCTTATACCCTCTTGAGACCTGAATATTTTGGTCTCACAACTCACATACTTTGAGCAATTATTCCAGAGAACTTCCAGACTTTCAAGGTTATGGTAGTGAATTGATCGGCCATTTGCATGTGAATGTGATCCGTTATTGATTCAGCTCTGCACAATTGATAAATAGACATTTTATTTGTCACATTGTTGCGAGTTAGGCTCAGATATTGATCTAAACTTGGTAGGTTGGTGACATTTTGGGGCGCTTGAAATGTATATACATGTTTCAAGGGAATACAACACTATTTGTTTATTTATTAGGGTTACAAGTTGGTACTTTTAAGATTACTTGATTGGCCAGGTCTTACACCTGGTGTTGCATGTGCATGCATCACTTTACTGACGTTGTGAACAACATTACTGACTTTGTACAAAAATACTCATATGTATTGGCTTTTTGTCGTTGGAAAAATAAATAATCTGGCCACTTTAAGTTTTAGAGTAGGAATAGGCAGCTCTGAACTAATTTGCTAATAAAATAACTTATTTAAAATACCTATGATTAGTCTGAACCGTACGAACCTTAATATATTTGACAAGTTTCTGCATATGCCAGTACTCGGGAGGGATGTCCTGTTTCGGAGGTAATTGAGTCATCCATGTCAAGTCTTCCTCTTCTTCCGAGCTGCTGCTGGAACCTCCCTCGTAGTCCAGCGGGTTGTCGCTTGGCTTTGATAGCGTTACAACACTCATCACGAATTAACGAGTTCAAACCGAACAGATACTGCTTTCACTGTTACAAAATGGCTTAAAGCCTGCTTAAGTCACTGCTTCAACAAAGTGAATGATTGTTTTGAAAATAAACAATCTACTCAAACTACACAAAAACAGGTAACACTATACAAACAATCAAAACTCAGCTGATTATCTGTTTTGTGATTTATTACTTTGCTACGGGCAACCACAGCTACATTATAACTAATTAAACTGTTTTATAACTACAAATACATATTTTGAGTTTGATCTAGATTTAATTTAAATTTATTGTTATGTCAAATAAAACAAACTTGTTTGTATAATTGTTGACAATAAATCTTGTTGTTGTTGTTGTTAAATTGCAATAGGTTAGGTATCATTTCTTTTTGTAAAATTACATTGTACAGTTATGGCTAATTTTAACCTGGTTTTAGTTTAAAAGAGTAATACAAATTGAAGTAGGCAGTCATATATTGGTTTTAGTATGTGCAATAAATTAGTGGAATAATTCTATACTTTACAAGTAAAGATCTCTGTCAAAGTTCTTTTATAATCAAAGGTTTATAACTTGTTATAATGATTTTGAACAGTCATACAAGTGGTATTCAAAGGTACAAATAATCTTTATAAATTAGAAAATTGTAAGTGTTTACCAAAAGAAAAAATACCATTTTCATAATATCATAAACAAAATTCACCATACTGTTGTAAAACTTAATCATGGCTTTCCTCAGAAACAATAGCTTAATTAATTTTTTAAGAACAATCTAAATGTATTAACCCATTTAAATGGTGTTTGGTATCTTTTTCCCCTTATTATGATTTAAATTTGAATAAGATTTATGATATTAAAAAGTTTAATTAGCACAACAAACACTTTTTAATGTTGTGATAAAATCTCAAACTGAACAGATCTTCTTTCTTAAGGGAAACAACTCACCAAGGATAAGTTGTTGGGTGGTAACATGTTGGAAGGTAAGATAGATGGACTCATGTTCATTGAGTTTAGCCAGCACTCTGTCGGCATCAAACTCAGAAGCTTTTATAGATCTGGTAAATAGAGACCATGTCAAAAAAATAAACAAGCAGCGAAGTAGCACACTTACAGGCATCAATCTTGAACGAGACATAAATGACAGTATCAGGGCTGCGAACATTTATAATATTAGCAATTAGCATTTAGTTAGGATTTTAAAAGTAAATTCACTATATCTCTATATCACTATTTGAGATGCCGACCACTCTCATGGGGCAATTTTAGGCAAATATGTAGTGAAGGATGAGTGATGAGTGGTAGTAATGAGTTACGATGTAGTCTTGTTACAAACTAAGGCCGACTCTTCCTTAGAATGGGTCATTAATTAATAGCCCAATGGAAATACAAGAACCAACGGCTTAACGTGACTTTCAACCACGCAGGTAATGGTCTGATATGTCTAAACGATGGTGGGAGTTGATGCGGTATCATCAGATGATCACTGAGACTATCTGTGCCGCTTTAGACCTATATCATCCTCAAAACCTGACCTCCATGAAGCTGGATTACAGGACCACGCCTTGAGTCCCAGTGGTTGAGCTGATCAAAATTGTATTGGATACTGGTGATAACTAAGGAACAGTACCAAACATGATAACACATTCCGCAAACAACCGCTAGTTTCAACTTTTGTAGTTAATATACAAAATTAAATTTTTTTTATGTCATTGTAAAATAAGTAACTAATACTTTGTGTCTATTAAGAGTGCTGCTTGAGGAGGATTAATACAATCATAATATACAAAAAGGATAACAACAAAATTCCTTTATTGTTATAGGCATTTTACAATGTTTAAAAAGGTTTTGAAATTATAGACAACAAAAATTGTCATTGAATATAAAATTACAATAATAGGTAATAAACTAATAATATACAGTACATGTCTTGGTTTAACATTTTTTGTAACTTACAATTAATTAACTTTACATACAGTATTATTGTATATAAAAATAACTGTTCTAAACGAGACTGAACTCAGAAATAATTCAGATAAATTATTACTCTCAAAATATTTATCATAAGTAGTAGTAGTACAAAGTAGTTGACAAGTACAAAATACATTTTCAATGCCATCAACTAACATGAGCTCATCGGCTTAGAAATAATTGTATTTAACCAAAGTATTTTTAGCGACTTTCCCCTTTTTTTAACTGGCCTACTCACTTGAAAGGCTGCTCGCAAGATTAAACAACAAGCAGCCTTTACCCAGCTGTAATGGCCAATTTTCTCCGTAACTTTTCTCGTCCAAACCGACCGGCCCTTCTGGCATTTGCTCAAATGATGACCAGTCCTGACCTGTCTACAATCTATACAGTAATGAAACTTACTACCCAGACAGCTCTTGTACTTTATTGTTGTAATCTATAACACCAGATATCATAATTTTATTTAGACCACTCAATTATATAATTTAAATCAATTCCAAGAACTCCAGAATTGCCAGCAACTGAAAAATTTCTAAGGCAAAAAGGGCATATGAGTAAAGTACCATTTTAGTGAAGAAATAAGTAAGTGAGATCCTTAAGTAAACAAAACTCTCGGTTTAGCAAGTGTCAACAATTACACAGGCAAACATACCTTTCTTTCAATTTTGTATAACAAGTTTCGGCAGCTTGTTGCTGAAGTGTTGACTAGTATAAGTTTTCATAATACTGAAAGCTAAGTTAATAAAGCGATCCTTTATCTTCTTTTAATAGAAAGTATATGTTGACAATTCCTTTTTCTGTTACTACTGCTTCTGAATGTGTAATGAGGAATATTGCTGCTATTCCGTATAATAAAGTTGGTATGCCTGAAACAATTTCAAAAACTTGAAGGCACAATTATTGTTATTGCAGCAAATAAAATACAAGGGCTGTTCAGAAAGTAACATCCGTTGTTGTGCAGCAAGTAGACCAAGGAATCAATGTTTATAAATTATATATTATTAGAAAGCCGGACTCATTATCAATCCAACAGTATGCTTGACATTTTGTTTTGTAATTTTTATGATCTCTAAATGTCAAAACAAAATGATGTCTTCATGTAATATTCCAGCCCGCCAAATAATAGGACTATTATCTTTTTAAAATAACTGTTGGTATCCAATTTTTGAGGAAGGGTTTTTAAAACCCTTAGAACAAACATATTGGAATTTTGTCTTTAACTTTAAAGGGTTGCACGTATTCCAGTGATTTGCAAACTAAAGCAGGTTAAAGCGTGAATTGTGTCCGATTTTCCTTATGGAAACTGGTGACGGAATGCCATGCAATAACTTAGAAAACCTTGTGCCTTGGTATAGTGCTGAATCTCATAAGTGCTCTGAATTGTATAGTGAATATGTGAAAGTATAGGTGAAAGAATGGTCTTTAATATGAATATAAAGAAACGTTTGTAGAATAGATATGCATTTTACTATTTTTGAACAGAACTTAATTTATGAATAGCCCTCAAATGCACACAGTTTTACTAGGATGTGCTGCGAAATCCCTAGCATTTTCCCTCTTGCCAGCCACAAGGTGATCTCTGAGGGATTCGAACTAATGACAGCCAAAAAGGCGATAGACATCAGCTGGCCAACTGACAACTCAGACCTTGCCTATCCCATTCCAGGGAAGCTAGCATAATTTCAAACCAGTTAGGCTAGACTCGAATATGCAAGTGCTTAAGGTATATAAACTCATACCTTTACCATCACTTGATCGTTGACCAGTCATGACTAGATAGATTGCTTCAAAATTTAAAAGAGTCGGTCTGCTGTAATTTCCAACATTTAATGTTGGAAGCCAACATGTAATGGTATAATTTTTGTTTAGCACCTAAAATCTTATTATAATATTTAATATAATATTTTGTTGACCCTATTTTCTGTATGCTATGTACATGTATAAATAAAGGATTTTTGAATTTTAATTTGTAAATTGTTCCCATAGGACTCGGATTTATAGTGGTAAATGCACCAAGTAAAAATTGCTACGTTAAATTTGCAAAGCTTAAACAGCCACATTAAGATGTCTTACCTAAATTCAGAACTTTAATTATTCTCATCATAGTATTGTCTTGAGATAAGTCTTCAAATGGTCGTTTTGTGCAATGATACTTGATGTAAGGATAGCAGCCAGTTCTTAAAATGTGATAGTTGCTTGATCCAACTTTCCAGTTGAAATGAGCCATACCACGTTGATCGTTGACAACACTTGAATACTTGACAAAGTAAGATGTCCATGGGGGCTCGTTGCACTGTTTCAGATAGTTTGTTAGCACCAGAGAAGCTGTAGGTCTTGTCTTTTTCCACATTGTTTTTATCTGCAAACAAACAAGATAGAGTTTAACTTTTAATTTGATTGGATCAAAACTTGTGGGGTCTGCACCAAAAGCAGATTAAAAAGTGGTAGGACTATAAAGTCCTAACTTCGCCACGTAAATAAAGACTTTTTCATTTCATTATTTATCCCCAAAATGTTGTCGCCTCTAAAATTTGCTGCCTAGAAACATGCTTAATCCCCAAATAGGAAATAGCTGTGAGGCAAGCTGGTTTAGATTTGACTTGTATTGAACCTCCGAAATATAGCATCAGTCATGTTGACTCGCTATTAGATGGACTGTGATGTGAATTCTACAAATAAGTCATAAACAATTCATTTTTTAATATTATAATTGCATAATATGTTATTTCCAAGCCTAAATTAATATTTTTACTCACTGTCTTAGGATGATAATTGGCTTATTAAACGTAATTAAGTAATGACACCTGATATGTGTGCTAGGTAAACTAAAATACTACAAAAGCAAATAAATACTAAAAATATTATAACTATGTAGTTTCTATCTAAATAATTTCTCTCGTAGAGGTTGAAGTTAGGTTATGATTGTTTTGACTTTACAGTGTTCACTTTTCAAATAGATAAATAAATATACCAACCTCCTCTTCAACACAGCTGAGCTATAAGTCCATAGATTTATTTTAAAACCTCTGCCAAAATGGTTTGTTAACTAGAATCATTCTATAGCCTATTTTACGATTTATAGTAATGTGGTTCTTCATCGGAATTCCATAATAAGACACCGTTCAAAAACCATTTCACACGAATTTAAGCTGTTTTGGCCCACTCTTCTCTTTATTTAACGGAATGCTAAATCCCTCCTCACATCTTATTGTAAGTGGGGGCAGGTGGAGCGAACGCGGGTCCAGCTAAAAGTCCCGTTTATAATATGGAGTACAAACTGAAAACTACATACATAGTAATTATATTTACTTTAAATATACATTTAAAATCAATGGCATTTACTTGTGTGGTAAATAATAATACACGTGATATTTTGTGATTAAAGTTTTTTTTAGATATGTTTATACAAACTTGTTTTGAAAGTCGTTTAGTTATTTTATAAACTATTATGACTTTTACATAGAAGCTTAAAATGATTCAAAAGATTGTTTGTGGGACCATTGTGGCTGTTGGCCTTGCAATACATCCCCCACCACGTTCAAAACAATAGCCGTGTTCAAAAGTTATCCGCGAACAAACATACCTTGAAAAACAATCATAACAGAAAAATAAATATAAGTCCTATGTTGAATTGTGTTGTGTATCTTCCTTGCGTAGGATTTCCGTTAGAAATTGTTCTTCTGCTTATTAAAGGAGTGTACTAAAAATTCTTTACCTCCAACGTAATCTGTTCTTTTTTCCCATGATACCTTTTAAAGTTCAATGAACCATAACATATGTTTTAAATCAAATGTTGTTTATAATTTGTAAGTTTATTGAAAACATTGTTTAAAATTTGGTTCTTACAGGCCTTTTTCGAAACCGATGCTTGTAAGTCCGGTATAATAACTGTTAATCTACAATCAACTGTAGTTAAATGTTCGGGCCTCAACCACCCCAATCAGGGCCCGGCTACCCACAGCAAAGCGCTCAACCTGGACAATACGGCTATCCTCAGCAACCGTACGGCTACCCTCAACAACCATACGGCAACCCCCAGCAAGCATACGGTCACCCTCAACAACCATACGGCTACCCACAGCAACCATACGGGCGCCCACCGTATCCGGGGTCTCCAACACCTCAAAACCAGCAAAGAACACGTCCATTCGACGAAGAATCTGGCAATAATGACTATACCGACATGAGCGAAGCGTTTGCCGACGAAAATGTGCGTAGAGGTTTTATTAGAAAGGTGTACTCCATTTTGGCGTGTCAGTTAGCACTAACTATCGCAATCATTGCTTTGTTTACGTTTCACGATGGTACAAAAAAGTGGGTTCAAGCTAACCCCGGAATATTTTGGATTGCTTGGATAGTCGGCTTTGCAACTCTTATCATTTTAACCTGTTGTGGAGATCTTGCTCGTAAAACTCCCATAAACTTTATCTGCCTTGGAATATTCACACTTGCTGAAGGATTTTTATTTGGTATCATCGCTTCAAAATATAATGAGATGACAGTCATATACGCGTTTGCTGCCACGTTGATAATCGTTGTTAGCCTTACAGTTTTCGCGTGTCAAACCAAAATTGACTTCACAATATGTGGGGGTGTCCTCTGTGTCGCCATCGTTCTTTTGTTAGTATTATCAATTGTTGGCATATTCTTTCAATCATACATCTTTAAAATGCTTATCGCTTCGTTTGGTGCTCTGTTGTTTTGTGTATTTTTAATATATGACACACAGATGATTATGGGCGGGAAGCATAAATATTCTATCAGTCCTGAAGAATATGTTTATGCCGCATTGCGCCTATATTTGGATATAATGTATATTTTCATGTACATCCTTCAAATCCTTGGACTGTTAGGTAACGACAACTAAATAAAACCTTACAAATAAATGATTTGTATTTGTATTACGTTCCGTACGAATAAGTGTTTTGAAATTTAAATTCTTGAAGATAGTTCTATTTATTGGTACATGATTGTAAGAATGTAACGTTTTAAACCAGTATATTAAATATGTCGAGAACCAATTCCCTTTCAGTCACAATATTATTGTCGTCACATCACTCATTGGTTACACGTACATTAATTAGGCCCAACGATACTCACTTTGTCATTGAAAGACTCAACACATTAAGCAAGGACTTTTTAGTGAATTTCCATAAAAAATAGGTGAATTCTTTCTATCATAAAAGAGAACAAAACGTCGAATGTTTACAATAAAATTTGAGTTTCCCAACACCTCCCGAGTCAACTGACAAGACTTCAATAAGCAAAATAAAGTCCTCTCTACAAGTCACATTTCTTGTCAGATGTGAACGAAATTTCGTACAAACTTTCCTTTATTATCTATATAGTATATATTGGCTAAGAACTTTAACCAGCACAATCAGTTCACTGGAATTGACTAATTGACTCTTTAGAGCGTTTCCACTGAGCCAGACCAAGATGGAGGTGGGAAATAGGTTTTTAGCCGTTATCTTTTAGTCTGGCTCATTTTGATTTTGGTTCATTAGTTTCACATTGCTGAGTACGGTAACATAAAATGTATACCAAAGTGTCATGAAATCGGATTATATATGAAATTTTATAGGCGTAAAGCCCTATACAGGCGTTTATAAAAGGGTGTCACCAACTTTAGATTAGGTTGATTGAAATAAAATCATCGACAATTTTTCTATTGAGAATCAACAAAGTTACAGTGGAAAAGGTGGCAAAAAGCAAGGTAAAAAGGTGGAAAGTTGCCTGATTTCATCCAGAGTTTCCCCCCAAAGCTTTGTTATTTCTCAAGAGATTTTTATGACTGTGGTGTCAATAGATAGGTAATCATATTTGCTACAAACCAATTCACACCTAAAAAAAATAACATGTAAGCCAAACATTTTAAAACAAAAGGTCGAGGTTGAGTGGTAGAGAGGACTTTGTAGTCGTTAAACAAGACAACCTTTACCTATTACCTTTTTACATTTAAATAAGAGTTTATGCATACTTTGTGAGTGCTTATAAAATCAACTGTAGTTATTTAACTTAACGAGATTTACAATTTTATTAGAGCTGTAAGGTATGTAATTATTAACCCACTATATGACTACTACCAAACTTTTTATATAATAAGACATGCCAGTCTTCTTGGTATGAAAGTCCTCATCCAGAATCTGCTTAAGTAATAGGCAGTGAATAACCAATAATAAGAGAGGCACATTCATCTTCTCTTATATTATTTTAATTTAAATTGTTTTTATTTGACCCCTGACTCTTTATATAGTCCTTTAGGCTGACCTATACAACCCCCGCCGGCTCCACCATCGATGCTATTCTACAATCTACAGCGATCGTTCTGATCTGATACGCGACCTAGATATAAATATACAAGTCCGAGTAGTAGTTGCAGAATGATGACAATCAATAGTCGCACCCACCTCAAGTTGGCCCTCCCCCCGGCGAGTTGGTATTGATTGTATGGCCCGTCCCTTAGTCGCTTGTCCGTACGGTAGATTCGGATAACCATTCGGGCTGCAATGATAGCACTAGACGAGGTAAACCAATTTAACAAATTCTTTTGATACAGTATTTAGTTCTGAAGATGCTTTACTAGAGTAGGCACAACTAAGAGACAACTATGATTAAACAGCAACTGTTATGCCTTATGAGATAGTGATCACACTGACAAGACGTGATGAAACTATACTCAATAGTACTTTTTAAAAGCATTTAAAACTGATTATTAGTCTATTTGAGGTGTAAAATCTTTAATAATATTGAATTAGAACATGTTGTTAGGGGATTTGGGCTCAACACTGAAGGATTAGTATGCAGAATAGTAATTACAATTCATTTTTTTGTCGGTCATAATTACTACAAATAATGATCATCCGTCTGTACAAACATTCAAATTTCAACTAAAATAGGGTTATAACACATTTCTATTGTGTATACTGAACAATTAGCCTAACTATTATAATACTGGGTGCGGCAAAAACCTGACGGGGTTTAATTCAAATAACTCTGTAAACAAATTAATACTAAACCATGGCATTTTTATTTATGAACATAATATCACTTGGGTATGGACCTCTATACAGGCTTTCCATCTTTCTTGTACTCGTACATTCGCAGTAACCTTCCTATCATTACACGAGGAATAACATCAGCGATATCTTCTCGTGTGCACTGTTTGAGTTCAGGGTTGGTTTGAGGTTTTGAAACAAACAGTTGCATTTTAGATATCCCTACAGCAAACAGTCACATGGAGAATTGACTTTAAATATACATTTAAAATCAATGCATAAACTTATGAAGTAAGGAAAAATCAGAAATCGCCAGAACCATAGATTGTCTTTGGGCAGAGCGGTTGGGACTTATAGCAGCACACTTCGCCGGAGAATTTCGATATTTTCGGTGTACGAACTGAACGAGGCCGGCCATTTGGTTTGATATTTATAGCGAAAGCTGTTTTGTAAGCTAGTGGGGCAGGTTTCACCCATGTCAGAATAGTGTTAGGAAAAGGAATCGCTCCATGATGGCTTGAATTCAAATTTGAAGAATGTATTCCATTCAACGTGCAATAACAATAATAATAGTAATAGGTGTAATAGGTGTGTCAAGACTTAAAACTAAAAAAATCAATATTTTCTAGTTTTAGTGAGCGTGAACGTCGAAGTGAGCGCGAAACAGTCTTTAAATTAGGTTAGTAGACGCGTTGATTTTGAAAAGTATCAACAACAAATGAAGTTTTTTTACATTTTGATACTTTGAATTGAGACACCGACCACTCCTAGCGGTATTTTAAGGTGATTATGGGATGAAGGGTGTGTGTTGAGTGTTTTTGATGGACTATAAGGTGAATTGTTACAGACTAGGGCCAACTGTTCCCCACATTGGATCATTCATTTGTTAACGACCAATGGAATGGACCAACGGCTTAACGTGACTTCCGTGAGTGGTCATCGTGAAAAGTTATCTCTGCGCCCGGGAATCGAGCCCGGGCTGATTTGGTGCAGAACACGCACTATATCACTGAGCAATGGCCACCCCCAAACGATGTAGCGCCAACCACTTGGTGATCCATGTTTGACAGTTTAGGCTAAGACAATTTAAGGCCACACTTGGCGCTTCTAACGCGGTAGTGTTGAAAACGCGAAAGCTGAAAACGCCGCTGACCGAAATCAACACTGGCTGCACCTGGCGCTCAAAACGCCCATCAGATGCAAAGATCTCTTTGTGTATTACAGAAGATTTGCTACTGCGCTAGCTGCAATGATTATATTTGAAAAGAAGATCAATATAACATGGCGAGCGCTTCCCGACGCTTTCAGCGTCACGCCGGAAAACGCTGCATGCAGCGCTGAAAACTTCGACGCCAACGCCGAGCGCCAAGTGTGGCCTTAGCCTTAATCTTCAAAACATGTTGGCATATCATCAAAACAATCGTTTACTGCAACTATGAAGTATTTAGCTAGCATAGCAGCTAAATAATTAAAACAAAACCCGTCAGGGTTTTGGCACACTCATTACAATTAATAATTTGTATATTTATAATTTAAATGATTGTACATGTTTATAGTATGTTTGAAACAAAAGTGTCCTTAAGCAACACCAAAAGTGCTATTTTTCTTTGTTTAGTTTTTATGAATTAAGATGGCTCTCCAACTCGAAGACCGTTCATAGTTGGGCTTTCGTGATTTTGACAGGAGTTACAACTCATTATAGTAATTAAATTAGTTGTTTAGTATACGTTACATGGTTGTTTGAGAGATCACGTAAGTTATTTTGAAAGAAAACTTATCTAGCATTTCGAACACAAGCTTCAAATAAGTGTTTCCGACCACGGAATTAGAAGTTTGTTTTGATGATGTTTCCCTCGTAAATAAAATGTTGTCGATCTTAGACAGGCTAGGACTTCTACCTCGAATCGTGCAAGCCGTTATTCAATTTTATTAGTAGTCATAATAAATAAGAGGGTAGGCCTCTCTCAATACTAACATACTACTTTTATACAAGTTGTCTTCTCCAATTTGATTTTTGTGAATATGCCTAGGCTACATTAGCTATGTGATGGTAACCTATTGTAGCTGCTAGGGATGTTATCAAGCCTTGGTTGATCACAAAAGGTTTAATTTGACGGAAACAGCCAAGTGATCCACAATCTCCTTTATCAAATAACCCAGTTTTTGAACACCTAC
This sequence comes from Matsumurasca onukii, assembly GCA_018831715.1. Classification (NCBI taxonomy): domain Eukaryota; kingdom Metazoa; phylum Arthropoda; class Insecta; order Hemiptera; family Cicadellidae; genus Matsumurasca; species Matsumurasca onukii. The sequence continues at coordinate 72,786,650 of CM032058.1, read as the reverse complement.
CTTAAATGTTCATTATCACACCTAGCTCATTACACAATCATATCCTCAGTCCCAGTATTGAAGGTTGTCATGTAAAATAAAAAATTGAAATATTAAGTCCAAGTTGAATAAAACCCATGTGGATTATCAGTGTAAGCTAGGTATATAAAATATTCAAATACCATAATATGAAATTTCAGAGCCGGAAATAGTTTGTTAGATAAAATAAGAATGAATGAATCCAACCCAAGTCTAGGACAGAAAGGTTTTGTTAACCAAATTGCATGTCCGTTTTAGTAGACAATAGTGTTAAATAGTTCTATTTATAAAATAATTAATAGTATATTCTTACAAATCTGGACGTTTGCTGCTTAAAAGCATCTCCACTCTATAACAATGATGTCACCTGCATGTTGGTTGTTTTTATGTTTTATAAATTATGCAGGAAGCTAATACGACAGTCTGCTCCCTGAGTGACCATATTGAACTACTTTGCATTTTTATAGGTTTTAAGTAAACCAGTGAGGAAACTACGCAATAAATTTTAAAGGTAGCTTTCTTTTTTTCAATGCTTATCCACTAATTCGGCACTGTTGCTAAGTAGATGACAATAGAATGGCAGCACCATACTGATAGCCAGATTAGCAAGATCAGACTGTATTGAAAATTGTAGCCTGTATTTAATTTCAGGTTTTGTCTAATTTCAGAATAAGTCAGTTTATTAGGCATTACCGTGACAAGAGCTTGTCAACTGGTCAAGATGCATCCTCGAAGCATTGGGAAGCGTATCCGGATGGACGAACCTCCACCCCCGGAATACGACACCAGTAACCCAATGACCCCCATGGATGGCAGTATGGCCGACTCTCAGGAGCCCTACACCCCTTACACTCCCTACAGCAACCAGTCCACACCCATGCATGCAGGGTGAGTGATCTTTTTAACCACCATGTAGAATCTATGCTTGAAAGACCTGTATAACATTATAAAAGCAGGCCTAACTCATTTATAATATTAAATTATCAAACAGCGTTCAATTGAGTTTGTGTACAAAATGTATACAAGTTCAAAACAAAAATCCCTTAGACTGTGTTTATGATTGTCTGAAATGCTTTAAACCAATCATAGTGAGTTATTGATTCTTTTTGTCACTGAGCAAGTGAAAAAATCTAAAATACAATCTAGTGTCACTGTAAAAAAGCGTGAGAAAAACTGTAAATCTTTTGTTATCCACAGGGTTGATGTGTATGGGAACAACCAGCAATACGAGGCACAGAACAACTACGAGCAACAGCAGCAACACCTGTATGATCAACAACAGCAGTATGAAGCACAACAACAACAACAACAGCAGCAGCAGCAGTATGAAGTTCAGCTGCAACAACAACACGAGTTGCAACAACCAGAGACGTTACAGCCGCAACCGGAACCTATGCAAGATGACATGGGCTATGACGCCGGGCGAGCCAGTACGAGCAACCGATGACACCCATCAATTTGCGGGGAGGTCGCATAACCAGAGCTCGGTTGCGCAGTGAGTAGTCCAATAGTTTTATTTATTCTGCAACAGATTGCAAAACACAAAAATTGTTCTAGAGGCTACTATACGCATTTAACGAATTCTATACCGAGTTTGTTTGATAAGTTTAGGAGATAGTAAAGGTGATTTCCAGGTCACATCTTGTTAGCATAGAACATATAACAAACTTGTATTCAGACAAATTTATGAATTAAGGGACCTTGGCAATCACAAAGTCACCAGGTAGATTCATTTTCAATTGTACAGTTCTACTACAGTGCAAGGGTGCTTTTGTGGTAGGGAAAACCGGGCCCACCTGGAAAGAGGCACTTTTGGACAACGCTATTTTTAGCTAGAACTAATTCTGTCTTCCTTTTATTTCCTCTTAGACAGTCACATTTCACTGTGGAAAATTTGGTTAGTAAATTGTAACGTACTGGAAATGTACTAAGTACTTTGTATTTTCAGCTAAAATGAAGTGAATATGCAGTTTTACAGATTTTGTTTTTAAACTGGGTGTACTGTGTGTCTAAAACTCCCATCAAGAAATTAAGGGTGTTGCTCCTAAGACTAAATGAAGCCAGAAAAAAACACATTTATGGTGCTCAAAGCCATTTTGCTATTTGTACAGATGTTACTTTGTTTTTAAGTTGTTTTCAAGCGACATGATGTATGAACTTAAAATTTTGCATACACCTTAACACCCCTAGCTTTTGAGCTATTGCAATGTCAAAAGTTAAAACAGCTTTGTTTTAGTATTTCTTTAGTTATAAGTATTTGTGTGCTATACAATTGGTAAGATTATTGGGTAAGCTAATAAATGAGTAGGCCTACCAACTTCAAAAGTAATCCATAAAACTTAATTTCCTTGCTGAAATCCTCCCAAATAAGCTAAAGACCCTAAAGGCACCATAATAAAACTTGCCAGTTAGAAACCAGTATCATTTCCCCAAATTCGGCACTTATGTGGCATCTTGTAAATCATATTTTTCAGTACGTAAGTGTTGAAACCAGCTGTTTGGCTGATGCAATACAGGGTGGGTCTACAGGTGAATTGAACACTACATTCTTTTGCAGATGCGAACAACCCAGCGCCTCCTCCTCCGCCTGTGATTGCTCATGTGAGGAAAACACCGGAGGAGAAGCCTGGCGGGAGAGGCAGGAAAGGTGTCAAACGCACATACGCGGAAACTATGAATGAGGAGGACTCTAGTTTGTACAACATCGTCAGGAATGGCAGAGTTAATGTTACCGGTAAATACATTTACCTCTCAATCAGGACAGAATGTACATTTTTACTAGGTTAAACTGTGAACTAAACGTACATGTGATTTTTAGCCAGAAATGCTCTGTACATTTTCCCACTGTACATTGTTGTGTGTACAGGTGATTGTAGATGATTGGATCGAAGCGTACAAGGTGAACAGGGACACGGCTCTAGTCGCTCTGATGCAGTTCTTCATCCATGCGGCCGGCTGCAAGGGAAAGATCACCGCTCAGATGGCTGCCAGCATGGAGCACGCAGCTATCATCAGGAAAATGACTGAGGAGTTCGACGGGCAGTGAACGCTAGCCCGCAATATGTCAGTCAACTAATGTACTTAAAATTGTTTGATCCTTTTGTTTTTAAAGTCTTTATATACACTCAACTCTCAATTAACGGGGACCTGATTAACAGCGGTAGCTAACGGACACGCTCAGAGAGTATTTAAAGAATCACCGCGATCCACAGCACAAGTGAACGTACAGTATAACTCCGCAATCCGCAACGCAAGTAAACGCACAATATAACACCGCAATCCGCACCTCAAGCGAACGTGTAATGGACTGTAGAGGGAAGAGAGATAGCAGTTTGACTCACTCACCATTGCCACAAGACTCACATCCGCACACCTGCACTGACCCTTCACAATTAGTCTTTGTAAACAAGTGGATGACTGACCGTGACAAGTGCATTGTATTGTTGTATTGTGCGGAAATGGCAACAAAATGTAAACGTGGTGTTCAACAGAAGTAAATATGAAACTTCATGTCTTGACATAGATTATTGTAAATAAAAAATAGTGTGTTATGAAAATATATTTAATGTAGTGAGTTAGATTATTTTGTGTATGTATTCTACAGTACTTTGTTTTCGTTTTAAAACAATCAGGTATGTTAACTTAATACATTTCTGTTACTTAAATATAATTGACAGTCTGTATATTATCAAATATTTCATTTCCAGTGCTATTATTTTTAGACTTTTTGGGGTTATCCTGATTTTTTGTATCGGGAAGCCTTAACCTGACTTTATCCCTTAATTGAGAGTTGAGTGTATAACAAAGCATTATTATCATTTGGCAGCTCCAATCTCAAAGATGTGCTACAAATCTTCTGTAGTCTTCTGTCTAAGCTTTTCTTCATAATTTTGTTGGAGGTTTTTCCTATAAAACTTCTTTTGTTAGGTCTACCTGTTTCTTTTGTGATCATACAAATAGCTTCATGCAAATTATCAACTCCATGTTGCAAAGACTTAACGTGGGACAAGGTGGGGACCACTCCTAGAAATGTTAGTACAGTACTTGATCTACAAAAATCAGAAAATGTTTTAAACATGCTTAAAATCAGGAAATTTTTCAAAGTTTCAGAACTCTTAAAATTATTATTTAACCAAAACTGATTGTCAAAAAAACCAAAACTACTTGTAGGCAAAGAGTTTTCCCAAAGGCATTGAGTTTTTAAAATTCACTAAAAAAAATCTGAAGTTGATTACTGGTGTTTGTTAAAAGATTCTAATTGGCCGCCACTTATCAAACCTTTGTTCCGCAGGAAAGTGGGGAGTACCCTCTGATAATGACTGGCCAGCAGTGGAAGAAGTTCAGACAGAACTTCTGTGACTTTGTGGCCCAGCTGGTGAAGCAGTGCCAGTACTCCATCATCTACGACCAGTACTTGATGGACAACGTGATATCCCTCCTCACTGGACTGTCAGACTCGCAAGTTCGGGCGTTCAGGCACACCGCCACGCTAGCAGGTACGCTCGTTTGTAGGTTTTATCAAATAGATATCAAACTAGTTATAAAAATTCCAAAATATAAGGGGATGCCAAAACCGTTCAATGATCTTCTTAGTTTTTGTTTACAAAAATATAAAGCAAAATGCCTTGAAAATGTTAATGAACAAAATATGAGTCCCATCACTAGATATATAAAAGAGCTAAATTGCAGTAAGACCTCAACAGCTCATGAATTCCTCACTAACTTGAATTTTAGAGTTATTAAGATTCAATTTGAAAGACTTCAAAATATAGAGGTTTCAAAACTTTTGCATTAAAACATTAACTGTCCATAAAATTTTTGAATCTCATGTTCACCGATTGTTACAGCAATGAAGCTTATGACGGCTCTAGTAGACGTGGCCCTAGTGGTTTCCATCAACCTGGACAACACACAGCGACAGTACGAGTCAGAGCGACAGAAGGCGAGGGACAAGCGAGCGAGCGACCGTCTCGAGTCACTCATGGCCAAGCGCCAGGAGCTGGAGGAGAACATGGATGAGATCAAAAACATGCTCACGTACATGTTCAAGTCTGTCTTCGTGCATAGATACAGGTGAGTATCCTCATGGGTACATAAAAGTGAAGGTGCTCAGACAGTGTAATATTCTAAAAATCAAATGACGGTATTTATTTTTATAAACCAACACATCTCCAATGACTCACCGCCATTTACTGAATTGTTAATTCAACCACTCACCCACCACCAACACTTGAGCCAACACCACAACCGATGGAATTTAATTTCTCACAGCTATAACATTAACTGTTGACATAATACAATAATAGCTCGAGATTTGATGTTGTAAAAATGAACATCTATTTCAGGGACACGCTGCCAGAAATCAGATCCATCTGTATGGCTGAGATTGGAGTATGGATGAAGAAGTTTCATCAAAACTTCCTGGATGATTCATACCTCAAATACATCGGCTGGACGCTTCACGATAAAGTGGGAGAAGTCAGGCTCAAGTGCTTGCAGGTAACCTTAGTTTTATTAGAACTATTGATTACATCTATTTTTTCAATTTTAATTCCATATTGGCTTTCTGTATGTTGATTCATTATTTATTTATAACCTATTTATATTTAATTAATAATACTGTATTGGTCTTCAACAGTATCACTGCGTTACTGGATGTTAGCTAACCAAAGGGGGCTGAGCTTGCTTGGCCAATCCACTTATCTTATTGTTGATAACACATTTAATAGAGTGCGGCTAGTACAAGAGTGTAGGGGTCTACTACGACATGTTCAGGTCAAATTTATAAACCAAGGTCTTGCCTTTGGATGCAGCTTATTTTCAAGTATATGCAATATAATGTGTGTTAGTTTAAAATTATTTTCTCTTTTCTCTTGCATAATTTTAATATTATTCATTGTGATATTCAGGATATCAATCAATTTTCAGCAACTTTCAACATTGAAAAACCTGAATGACATTGTGTTGAATTGTTTGTAGGCTCTGCAACCCCTGTACGCCTCAGAGGAGCTGAAGGGCAAGTTAGAGCTGTTCACAAGCAAGTTCAAGGACAGGATAGTTGCCATGACTTTAGACAAGGAGTACGATGTGGCTGTTCAGGCTGTCAGACTAGTTATCAGTATCTTGAAGTAAGTTCAAGTAAATGTTATTCTTGTTTAACTAGGCCAAGTTATTACTACAAAGTCCTCTCTAACACTCAACCTTCACTAGCGTTACTGCATTTTTTTTCAACTAGACAGCTAGCCTATACATCACCATTCTTTATAAATCCAGAAGTACTTGCCTTTTTAAATAATGATTGAATGTAATAGTTTGTTCATCAGGATAGACACCTCCTGTATAAATTTGTATCAGAGTATTTGATCGTTATCTTCATTGTTTTGTAATAGTTTGGTTTTGACTGACAGCATTATAGTACAATTGTAAACCTCTTTGCTGACTATTTTCATTTAAGCTTTTTAAGTTTCAAAAATTTCAATTATTATTATTAAGTAGAAGGTTTTTTTAATTTTTTTACATAGTTACACACTTCAAAGTCTTGCTAGACAACATTACATCTTTCAGTATTCAGTCAAAGTCACATAGAGCTGGAGTTTATCATGAGTTGGCCAGACTGCAGTCACAGCTGATCAGTGTAGTAGAGGTAGTGAGGGGAGGTGGAGGGCTGACTGCGTGGGCAGTGCCGTACTCTCTCTATCACCAGCAGGGCCTGACCCTTGACCTTGGCGACAGGAGAGTGTTTGCAACACAACCAATATCAACGTTGTCTCTTGAGCGTCAAAATTAGATGGGAACTAATCAATTTAAATTATAAACCGCTTATCGATACAGTCTTTACCTGTTCCTTGTGTAACCTCAATAAATATGAAACCGTATATCATTTTGTAGCAGTTTGTCCAATCTTGACTCACATCAGAAAATTTTATTTTGGACAATCTAATTTAAATGAAATTGAATTTGAGTATTTTTTGAGTGGAGGGGATTGGCGGGCTTTAGTGGTTTATGTTAGGGAAGCTTAGGGATATAGGTGGGGTTTAGTAAATGAATTTAATTATTAAGTATTTCATAATCCTTTGTGTCTTATATATATTAGCTTTAGATTAGACTTGTATTATATAACATTTTGTATTAATTTAGACTTTAATTTAATTAAAGAGATTTAATTTAATTTATTTAGTTTTGTAATAAATGGTAAATTTCCCAGAAGGAAAAAAATAATTTTTTGAAGCCAACCAGCAGACGGCCCATTAGGCTAATGCTGATTAGTGTTTTTGAAACTAGGGGTCTCCTGTGTAGGACCGAACTGTGTAAATTATTTAAAATATGCTCAATAAACACGTTTTCTTTCTTTCTTTCTTTCTTTCAGTCAAAGTCAAAATATTTACTTCACATTCATCAATCAATCAATCAAAATTTCTCACACATTTTTACAAAAAACACTTCATTATCTATGTACATTAGTGAGAGTGTCCACGTTTGTGCGTGGGCACCAGTTCTACTATCAAGAACTGTTATGTGTAAACCAACCACTTCACCACTGAGAGCATGACTCTCGTGTTATAGGCATCACCGAGACATCCTCACGGACAAGGACTGCGAGCATGTTTACGAGTTAGTGTACTCGAGTCACCGTGCGGTCGCGCAGGCTGCGGGTGAGTTCCTCAACGAGCGCCTGTTTGTACCGGAGGAAGTGGGCGTCACGGTGCGCACCAAGAGAGGGAAGAAACGGCTGCCTAACACACCACTCATCCGTGATCTGGTCCAGTTCTTCATCGAGTCTGAGGTAGGCTGAGCTATGTCGGTTAAAGAAGTTTTGAAAATGTTGTTGCTATTTCCAAAAAGTTACAGGTTAAAGCTATAATTCACTTGTTGGCTACATTTTTACCATTCAGTTCGTATAGACTTGTTAAAACAGGACTTGCTGATAGCATCAAAGGATTAGTTTTCAATAAATATGTTATCAGTAAATCAGGAATTTAAGTTTATGCTTAACACTTTAAATTATGTGTTGACATTTTCAGTTACATGAGCATGGTGCCTACCTGGTGGACTCGTTGATTGAAAGCAATGAAATGATGAAAGACTGGGAGTGCATGACTGACCTGCTTTTGGAAGAACCAGGTAAATATTGCAAATTTTCATGAACTTTCTTTAAAAAAAGTTTGTTTGTATTGAATGAATGAATGAAATGAATGAAGATGAGATCTTGTACGTCAAAAGAACCGATCCCAATAACTATTTTTAGGTAGCCAAGGCTGGCTATAATTTCCATTACAAATTACACACTTATTTTTTCAACATACCCTGTTTGGTTCTGACCCAATTTGAGATAATCTTGTTCTGACTCAATTTGAGATCATCTTGAGGATTTCAAACCGGCCCCATTTAAAAATAAAAGATCCGGCCCGTCCACCTGTAAACCAAACCCTGCTTAGTAACCATTTACTGCTCATGCAGATGATAATAATTCTGCCTTAGCACAAGCTCAGTTGGTTACAAATGTAAAAGTTCAAAGAAGGAGCTAGAGTTGTGAATTCCCGATTGATTTCTAAACTACTTTATCTACCTGACAGGTCCGCAAGAGGAGCCGCTGGATGACAGACAAGAGACGAGTCTGATAGAGTTGATGGTGTGCTGTATGCGCCAAGCGGCCATGGGAGAAGCTCCAGTCGGCAGAGGACCCAACCGGAAGGTGTGTTTGTTATGAAAAGCAATTCTCCATTATAAAGTTAAGTTAAGATATAACATTTTGACGAGGACTTTGCGAAAAGTGTTTTAAATAAGGTTTAATGAAAACTCTTGAGATTAGGTAGTGTCTATAGGTAAAGTGTTGTGGCGATAAAAATGTGTGAATTAAATCTTTTAGTGATTAAAAAATACTAAACAAGTTTTTTCTCAGTGATTATTAATTTGAAAATCTATTAAGCTAGTTTGCACAAGCGAATTATAAATTAAAGGGTTTTGTAATGGTTGCAGATCCCATCGGTGAAAGAAGTCAAGCAGGTGCAGGATGACAAGCAGAGGTTGACAGAGCACTTTATCGGCACTCTGCCACCTCTGATTGATAAGTACCGGGCTGACCCCGACAAACTCGCAAACCTCATCTCCATCCCTCAGCATTTCGACCTGGAGATCTATACCACCTCTCGCCAAGAAGCTGTAAGTACTCATTGAAGTTGTTTTTTTCTAATTTAAGAGCAATATTGATAAGCCTTACATTTTATATTTTTTTGGATAAGCAAAGGAAATACTTCCACAGGCTTAGTATTTTCTTCAGAACTTGTTTGGCTCACTGAAATATATCATTTTGCATTGTTCAGAACCTGGATCTACTGCTGAAGAAGCTGCACCAGGTTGTGGAGAAGCACCACGACACGGATGTGTTGGAGACGTGCGCAAAGACACTGGAATATCTGTGCACAGACGGCAACGCGATCTACACACGGTGCGACGTACAGCGCAGCACCCTGGTGGACGCCATAGTCAACAAGTACAAGGAGGCTATGGACGAGTGGAACTGCCTCATCGAGGGAGTGAGTATCCCTTTGCTGTGTCTAATCATTGTAATGCTAGGGTTGCCAGTCAGGGAAATTTGTGTGTCTTCTAAGATTTAACACCCAGAAGACACACAAATACCTGTTACCTGTTACACTTTCAAGGCCCTTGTTGTAGTCACTCTGTTTGAGAAAATAAGGTTAAATCCATTTGTCTATACTGTGAAATTAAATCAGCCTGTTTCGATAATGTTATTCAGGCTGAGACTCCAGATGATGATGAAACCTTCATGGTGGTGAACAGTTTGAAGAAAGTAGCGATATTCTACTCTTGTCACAACCTCGGCAGTTGGAACATTTGGAGCAGCTTGTTCAAAGATGTGGTGGAAGCTAAGGACGGAAACAGAACTCTGCCTGAAGAGGTAACTTAATATTTTACTTTGCTAAGATAGAAATATTGATCATTTCTTGCACATAATGTTTTTAAACGTCCTGATTACATTGAAAAATAATTACTTGTTTCCGATAAGTCCTGATTTAAAACTATGGGACTTGTCTGTTTTAATGTATAGCGACTGTACTTGTGTTTGTAGGCAGTGAAGTATTGCATCTCCGGATGTTACTTCGGCATCCTGTGGGATCTCCAGCACCTCGAGGAGTTGGCGGAAAGTGGGTCAGACGCTTGCAAGGAACTCAAGGTGAAACTCAACCAGTTCTTCGACACCATGAAAGACATGCTTAGCCTGGAGGGTAACCAGCTTTACAGGGAAGAGGTAGTTGTCCTGTCCGTCCTGTTAATAGTTTCCTAGATATTTAAGTTAGCCATGACTTACCTAACTTACCTAATGGTTAATTGAACTAATAGTGCTCATTTATACTAGAAATGTGATTTGGATTTGAATAAAATAAAAACTGTTAAACTAGAAACACTGTCATGATTTTCATTCAGTTGAAAACTATTTGTTTATTTAGGAATTTAATTTTTCCAAAGTTCTTTATCCAGCTTTTTCAACTCTCAGATTGTGACCATCAGAACACTTGTTTACCTAAGCATCTCTCATCATTGCCTAAATTGAAACATTATTAAATTGCCGTCAGATAGCGTGGCTTTGACTAGTAATTAAAGTGTTGGACAGTAATATTGACTTAGAAACCGGATCAGTGTTACTGCCAATTAGAGGTTGAGAGGTTTATGATTTGCATATGGCTGCCTGTGTCCCTTTAGTCTGTGCACCTTTCTCAGTGCAGTCGGACTGCAATGGAATAACCCTAATTAATTCAGAATATTCAGAAATCTGGCACAGCCGAAGTGTAAAACCTACTCAACTCATATTTGCATGTTTCCAGGCGTACCTGACAATATGTGACTTGATGGTTGTTTTCTGCAACCAACTGTTCACCAACCCCAACCCACTGCTGGGAGACTTGGTCTACGAGGCTGACAAAGCACTGCAGACAATGCTTAACGAGTTCATCCAGAATAATGTCTTCGTCTATCAAGAGGAAGGTCGGTGTGCTTATTACTTTCATTCACTCCATTATCGGCAAAAAGATCCTCAGGCTAGGAAACTATATTTGGTTTTCAAATTTTAAAATTATTGCTATTTAAAAGCAGTTTGTTAAATTTATGTAACACCCATCCCTTGTGTATAAACGTTTGCCATGTTTCTATACAGTAATCAAATTTTCTTGTGTAGCATTTTGACTTGGTTTGTCAGAATCTCTCAAGAATTTTGTCAAATCTGTCAGAAAAATTGAAATAACAATATTTAGTAGACTAATTAAATTTTACTTCTTCCAAGCTTCTTAAAAATACTTGAAAACTAAAGACATGAATTAGCTAAACGTTCAAAAATTAAATACAATTTGTTACCGAAAATACTTTCCTAGCCTGCTTGAACTGAGGCAAGTAATATTGAGCCATGCAACAGATTACTTTGAATGATATGGCCATTCTAATAGTTTTCTGATCAATTATTTCTTTTTAACTTTGTTTATCAAAATTAAATCGTACAAATTAATAACCAGTGTGCTCTAGACTTGATCGAAGTATTTGTCTCATTTCACAAGAAGGTAAGCTTTAGATCATCTTATTATCATCTATTCTTAAGTATTTAATGTAATTTTCTGGGAGGCTGTAGATTGTTAAAAGAGTTTATATACATAATTATATATACTTATCAATGTTGATTTAAGAGTGCCATCTTGTACTGAAAACTAACTTTACTATATACTTTCTGTACTATTGAATATCTTACTCTTTTAAAGGTTTAAAAAGGTAAATCTAGCCAAACAAATAATTTCAATTTCTAGAAACCAGCTTAGGCTACTTAGAAACAAACATATGCCAGAAGTAGTTTTTTTCTATCTTGCATCCAGGTTTTCTTTCAGTAAAGCTTTTGTTATGCTTTTACCAGGATCGAACAAAGAAGGGCTCTGCTAAAAATTACCAATTACCGAATTGATTGTTCTTAATCCCGAGGCCTGTAATTTGTATGAACCGGTAATGTCTCAAAAATAACTATCAAATCCCTTTTAGATATGTTGCTAATCATTTCACCTTAAACTGTTTATAGAGATATCTGCAATCCTTGCAAATTTTACTTAGACGCTCACATTCTTTGGATTATTACTTAAAAAATAATTTTAATGTATAGTTATTTTAGTTTTACACTCTCCAATTGCATGATTGTTAAAATCTCAATAATATATAAATAAAATATCAACACATTATGTTAAGCCTGGTTTGTGAGATTTAGTTGAAACTGGCCACATTGTTATAAGGCAAGACTTAACAAGTTAACATCTATTTAATCTTAATTCTTAGCTTTATGCGTCGTTATATATCTAAAGCTTCGGTTTACACATTCACAGTTGGTACAAATACTTTAAGCGTTCGACCTGGCTGTGGAAGTCATCCTCAGTAGCTGGTCTCAGCCAGTCAACCAGCTACTGAGAATGACTCTCTACAGCAAGGTCGAAACGTTTAGCAGTATTTGTATTTCAACTGTGACGCGGTGTAAACCGGAAGCCTTAGATATTAATCTAAATTTAACATACAGTTAACATAAACTTAACTTAGGTTTGAAAGGAAGAGCCTTACGGCTAAACTAGGTGAAATTTACAAGGAAAGAGGATAGTAGCTAGCTTACCTAAGAAAAACAAGTTTAGGGGCCAAAAAAGGCACACAGAAGAAAAAAGTGTTATGAACATCTGTGGTTTAAAAAGCCCTTAGTAAGGGCTAAATATCAGTAAATTTTGTGTGTGACTCTTCTGTGTCTTTTTTTGTTGGCCTTACTTGTTTTTCTTAGGTAAGCTAGCTACTATCATGTCTGTGTGGTTGCATGCTTGTAAATCAAACTAAATAGGATCCACTTTTGCCGATAATTAATTTTAACAAGAGAGTTTTATGGTTCTAAATTTAAGTGTAACTATGATTATTGTTTCTCCCATTGGTATATTGGATTTGAAGTGTTTATATTTTATCATTTATGTAAGTTGGTTTGATTGCAGTTTAGTTCTCATCAATAACTTAAAAATTGTCTATTGGTCTTTTAATTGAAAACATATTTGTAAAAACTAATTACAAATATAAATAGATTAAAAATTCAGTACTTTTATTTTTTTCTAAACTTTTGTATGTTTCTTTCTTATTATTTCGACTTTGTGGTAAATCAAATTTTTCCTGAGTTGATGTGAAATCAACTATAAGAACTCAAAAACATTTGCATGTTCTTTGCATGAAAAACTTATTTTAGCCAGACAAAAATAAATAACATAGCAGTTACGTAGCCCCAAGTACTATTTTGAAAATCCTAGCGAATTCACATCAACGGTAAGGGGGAGAGAAGTTGATGGCAGCAAAAAGGCTACGCATATTGGCTACAATAACATATTTTACTAAATTTCATCAACATCAGATCATTCATAAAGGCTTAACATGAATTCATTCATAAAGTTTTTAGACCATAAGAACCCTTTGTTAAGGGGAGAAGCCCCCAGAAGGGACACTTTCCACTAGACCGACTTTGCTAGTTAGGAAACTTAATCCACCTCACCCCAGAGATTTGCAAAAGGAACATTTGTACCAACTTTTGTAAAAATGTGCCTTAAAAGCATCCTGTAGAGTGGACACACCATAAAATCAATGCAATATATTTATATCATATCGATTATTTGTTTGTGCATTGCTGCACAGATAATGCTTATCTCACAGTCGCTTTTATTCACTTACGTTATGTTCTCCCTTATTCTGAATTAGTTCCAAGTCAGTGTTTTAGTTGGCTTATGATTTGAGTTATGATCGAGCAGCTAATTTCTCTAGCTTGCGGACATTGTGCTATTTCAGATGAACAAGATGAACATTCTAAGATCGAGGAGCTGCACAAACGGCGCAACTTCCTCGCGTCGTACTGCAAGCTGATCGTGTACAGCATGCTTCCAACCTCGTGCGCTGCGGAAGTCTTCAAACATTACGTTAAGGTGAGTTCTTCACAGCTGTTCGTCTACCAAACTGGGTATTTGATAATTCAAATTATTAAGTTATGGCTGAATAAAAAACTGATGATGTACTTGTCAAATTGTTTTTGTAAGTTTTTAAATAATAACAAAGATTTCATTGCCTTCTTTATTGAAATTAATAAGAAAAATGTATCAACCAAGTACACCCAATGTTCTTTCTCCTAGTTGTGTCTTCCTTGGACAGTCGTTGCAACTGATTTTGTTTATGCCTACTTTTTCAAATTTGTTTAAGGAATCTTTAGATTTGTTGGCCATTTCATATATCATTTGGAAGGTGTTATTTTTAAATTCTAGTAGGCCTACCCAGTTTTAGTTCTTAATTGTAAAAAGACATTTCTTATAGACTTTTTGAGTGATCTGTTAAAAGGAGCGTATTTCAATTTTGTTTCAGTAGGTGGATCCTAGTTCCTACACTTCTTTTTCTATCCTGGGCCGCCCTCTCAGTCTGTGTTCTTCTTCAATCCTCCGTACCATAACTCTTGGTTAGGGCTTGTAAAACTCAAAGTTGTATATGTGTGTTGTGTTTGCAGTCGTATAACGACTACGGAGACATCATCAAGACGACACTGGGCAAGGCTCGGGAGATCAACAAGACTAACTGTGCACGCACAATGCTGACCAGCTTGACCACCCTGTTCCGTGATCTGCAGAAGGAAGTCGGCCACCTGCGCATTAACCGCCAGCTCGAGGAGTTCAGCAGTCTCAAGGTAGATTGGAAGGGTTTTGTTAGTAGAACATCTAATGTTTAGTAGAACAAGTGAGCAAACTATTTAATAATAGCAAAATCAAACAAATGGGCAAAACAATTTATCAAAATTAAAACTTTTTGTCTTGATCTTGATTGTTGAGATCTTGGCTGATTCTTGCTCAATCTCGTCTCAACCTTAAAAAACCTGCTCTCGCACACCTCTTGGCCAAAAACAGTAGTGTTGAGCGTAACTATGAGTTTGGTCAGGCTTATGCGGATGCAACAACAATTCTTGGAAAGTAGGAAGGACTCATAAAAATTAGAAAGGACTAAACCAAAAGTTCGAATGAATTTAGTGGCCACCTTATGAACCTTTTATGAACTAATAAATCAACAAGTTGATTGATTGTTTAGGAACTGGCAAAGAGGTTCGCCCTGTCGTTTGGGCTGGGCGGTGAAGAACCGCGAGGCGATCACGGCGTTGCACAGAGAAGGCATACTTTTGGCCGTGGAGAGAGCTGACTTTGTAGAGGACCCGACAGGACCTCCCCAGAACCTGCCCTTCCTCGAGATACTCACCGAGTTCACTAACAAGCTGCTCAAACAGGACAAACGCATTGTGTGAGTGTTAACATTACGCACACTCCATTGTTCAATCCACTTTCATTATATTCTTATATTTGCAAAGCACTTAAGATAGATATTTTGGATAAGACTCAAAAGTCAAGTTGAGTTAAATAGTTTCAAAACCGAGTTTTGGTTTATAATCTGATTATTACTGATTCTGTTTACAATTCAGAGTTGAGCAATAACAAGAGAAATAGTTTAGATATTTGAACCTATACATTCATTGAACATACACATTTTTATGCCAAACTATTGCAGACATATATTAGTTTTAATTTTTTAAGTTTTACCAGTCAAATATGAAATATGTAAGCAATCTATAAAGTAAATACACATCACGGCCAGATGGACCCCATACCCAAATTTGTGTACTTGTCAATTAATGCTGCAGGCACCAAATGACAATCGGGTACACTGAATATTATTATCTTAACTCTATCAAAGAAGTAATATTTTTGTCTTGATTTTTGAGAGGTATACATTTATGGTGATAAAGAAACAATCTTAATATGTTGAGCTCTCGTAGCCTTCTAATTGTATGAATTTGACTTATGTGTTATTCCTCAGGCTGAACTACCTGGACAGACGCATTACGGCCGGCATGCCGTCAAGCCGAGGCGAGGACTGGCAACCCTTGCTCATGTACCGGAACAGTCTAGTGCATGGCGAGACAGACCAGCCACTGGTCACCTCTAAACGAGCTTACTTCCGCAAGAAGAAGGAAACAGGTCAGTCACAGAACAAACGTCAGAATCTTGAGCTGCTTGAAGGCTCTCAGGAGGAATTTCTTTCCATATTTCATTGTTGAGTCACAATTTTTCAAATGAGTCTCAAACCAACAAGTTTTATATATATATCATAAAGTTGTTAGTAATGAGTCCAATTATGCACTGCCAGTGCTAGATATCTATGGTGTCAATTACTCTCCACCCGTCTCTAACCTACCGCAAGCACTGGATATTTACCACAGATGAGTAAATTTATGGCTCAAGCTAAAGACTGCCTGTGGGCGCGTTAATTAGCCCCGGCAAGTGCTAGCTATTGACTTTGTCAAGACATTTTTTATTTATGATGATTAATTCAACACTGACTTGTTTACATTCAAAAACAACAACTCTGGTAACAATAGGAAACATGTGATAATATAAACAACAAAGATTATGTTACATCTTTCTCAAAGACCCAGTTACCTCCAGAACTATGTTACAAATTTACTTTTAATTTCAAGAGGAAAGGGAGATGTAACATAATCTTTGTTGTTTATATTATCACATGTTTCCTATTGTTACCAGAGTTGTTGTTTTTGAATGTAAACAAGTCAGTGTTGAATTAACCATCATAAATAAAACATGTCTTTAATTTTGAAAAATGGTTTAACTTTGAACAATGATTGCAAGTTTTTGCAAATGCTGGGCACTGCTTTGGGCTATGATTGTTACTGCAATTCCTACAGTCAAACTTAAACTGTCTTTCAGATGGTTTAGGTGTATGATTTACAGTATTTATTTCTTGATTGACTTCATGTATTGGTTTGTTTTGGGTCAAACCATACACTACCGGTTGCTTGCCTGCAAGACATTTGATTTGTTTCTTTGTTTGTTCTGAAAGACGAGCTATTTCTACAGCTACTTTCAAAGTGAGTTTAGGTTCTAACAGCAGTTTCTTTACAGTATCAGTCTAGTTTATGTATTAGTTCTTTAGTTCATACATCTTCTAGTTTTCTATTCTCTCTAGCCTATGCCTGCAAGACATTTGATTTATTTCTTTGTTTGTTCTGAAAGACGAGCTATTTCTACAGCTACTTTCAAAGTGAGTTTAGGTTCTAACAGCAGCTTTTCCTTTAATACAGTATCAGTCAGTCCTATAACTAGCCTATCCCTGATTAAATCATCTTCAAGAGTACCAAACTCACAGTTAAGGGCTAAATTTTTCAACCTAGTAACAAACTCCTCAACTCCTTCTGATTCATTTTGGGTGGAAAGGTTAAAGATATATCTCGTAGATTATGTTTTTTGTGGTAAAAAGTATTCATCAAATTTTTGCAAAACAACAGCAAGGTTTTTTGTCACTGTCTGTAAGAGAAAAGCTGTTGAAAACTGATATGGCTTCTATTCCTAGAATAGACATTAAAGTTGCTACCTGAGTTTCTCCGATTGCATACGCCACTCGATCTTTATCCCACTTCTGACACCATGTATATAATAAAAAGTTGTATGAGAATTAAAGACATGTTTTATTTATGATGATTAATTCAACACTGACTTGTTTACATTCAAAAACAACAACTCTGGTAACAATAGGAAACATGTGATAATATAAACAGCAAAGATTATGTTACAAGTAAAATAAATAAAAAACATGCAAAAATAATAACAAACATAGCTGACACACAGCGCTACGGTGAATCCTTACAAATTTCCAATAAAAGAAAAAAAACAATATTCATCTTAATTTAAGTTTTCTGTTTTTACAGAGGATGACGTCGAGGAAGTGGACGACTTGTCTGATCAGGAGTTCAGCATGGGGTAAACATATTTAAACCTTATTTTTAACCGTCTATATTGTATGTTTTAAGCCTGTATAATGGGTGTTTTAGATTTTTTTAAATTCATTGTACGCCATGTATAATATTTAAATATGCTTTTTGTTTCACCTAAGCATCTGAAGAATATTTATTTCTTTAAATTTTAGTTACTTTAAAAGTTATCTGACAGAATTTTT
Source organism: Matsumurasca onukii (assembly GCA_018831715.1). NCBI lineage: Eukaryota > Metazoa > Arthropoda > Insecta > Hemiptera > Cicadellidae > Matsumurasca > Matsumurasca onukii. The sequence goes on along the minus strand of CM032058.1, from coordinate 72,768,581 downwards.
ACCCTTTATTTTCCTATTCAAGCTTTTAATTTAAAAATGCACGTTTTACAAAGTATTATAACCAATGATAAATGAATAGTCACCCAAAGAGCTTGTGGTTTACTTAGGATTTATTTATGTTGTGTAAATTGATTCATAGAACTAAAAATAGTACTTTGGAGTTGTAAGTTTAATATTATTTTATAAGCCAAATTTTACATTAAACAATTTTTAAATTAAATTTAACTTTTGTTTCAGCCATTTGCCACCACTTCTTGAAGACAGCACAAAGCCTTCCAAACGAAAGAGAGGCAGACCAGCAATGCCAAGGTAATAATTTAATTCAATTTGACATTTAACTGGCGTAGGAATGTAAAGAACAAATTTATACTTTTTGATCCATAGATTTGAGTCCAACTGCCTGCCCAATTCTGCAACTATTCCAAGTTAAAAAAATTAATCACAGAAAGATATAATATGATAACTATTGAATGTTGTTTTCATTAGTGCAATTTCAACTGCACTTAACAAAACCACAGTAAAACACTTTAGCATGCCTGGCCGTGTACTACCACGGTGGTTCAATTTTTTCAGTGTTAACAGGTTGGACTTTGCGGGTGTTCTGAAGGAGGGCCCCGAGGAGCAACATCACCATATCAATCTGGTGTCGGCGGCCGCAGCGTCAGTGTGCGCGCTTCGCCTTCAGTTACGTGGAGCGTGACGACGACGAGCATGATCATATAGACAGCTGATTCTTGCACAGGCAGTTTAGTTTAGCCCTTCCCAAACGTGCCCAGACTAGATATTTGGCTGAGATACCTGAAGAGAATTTTTCATTCTTTTGTAGTGTTATTTCACCTTTTTATAATTATTTGCATAATTTTTTAACTGTTTAAACAGTTAAAAAAATTAAACATAACATAAAATCAACATGAAACACTCGGTTTTGAATTTGGAGGGTAGACCCAAATTGCTTAACCACTTAATTGCCACACGCATGGTATCCCGAAACTGTGTGCAATGGCTGAACTGCCACTCTCGTGGAGAGACGTTCTGATGCAATCAGCTGTTTCCACAACTTTGCTGAAATCTTGGAGATTGCAGTTTGAGACACTGGAGTATATGTTTGTTTACAGCCTAGTTTGATATGTGCAGTTAGTGCTCAGTCATGAGAGGAACTCATGGTGTCCTCCTACCCTGTCCTAAGGTGCAGGGAAGTACACAATATCAAGCAAATGTTGTTTGTCAGACTCGCGGGAAGGGTGACTTTCATTTAGTTGGTTTTATCTACACAGGTGTTGAATCAAACTGTTGGCAGTTTCATGAGCAGACTGAAGTTGTGAGGTTAGTTTTTAGTTTGATTAAGTTTAAGTTGTTTTAATTTAAATATTAACTTGTATATTTCCTAGTATTTAATACAAAAAATGTGTACAACTTTTCTGTCAAACTTGACTTGAATTTGAAATAAGTAATTTTGTCATGAATTTCTAATACAGTATATTTTATATGTAAATTGGATTACAGTTAAGTTTTGCAATAGTACTTTGTATACTAAGTAAACTAATCACTTATTTAATTAAGGGTTGAATTGTTTCATAATTTGTAGATAAATTAGTAATTACACATTTTGCTTGGAATGTTCAACTTGGATAAGAGCAGTAAGGCTTAACATATTAGATTAGAGTCCATCTGGTATGGGATGACGGTTCTCTGGCACTGAAAACAATTACCTAGAAAGCAAGCTTTAAGGTCAGGCGTTATCCCACACTAAACCGACTCTAGTAACCATTATTAGTTATTATTAGTTGGGAAAAAGAACTCTAAAACCATAACTTTATCCTACTTTTGTTTGTATGTAGATGGGTATAAGATTGATTTTAAATTTTATTATTCATTTTATTATTCTAAAATGGATTTTGCCTGTTAAATTTTGTTATTCAATATCTTTGGGTGTTAAAACCAGAACAAACAAAATATTTTGAATATTACAAGATCAACAAGAGTTTTAATAGGAATTTACTACCAGTCAATCTTGTTAGGTATGTTATGTAATTTTGGCCGCCATCTTTAATGTCCGCCATTTTGTTGTTTTTCATTTTGCTCAAGAGGCTCTTATCTGTAAAACCACTTCATCTATTTTTCACAATACCTTAAGCCTGCCAAGTGGCTGATTCCAATCAAAATGAAGGTCTTACTCTTAGCTGTACACTATCATTTTTAAAATATTTAAACTTGAAAGAAAAAAACAATTAAAGAAATTTTCTTGAGATTGACAGAAAAATTGGGTTCTATGAATGATTTATACTTTCATGTTTTGTATGAAAGTAAAACATTCATTATTACAAGATGTTTTACAGATCTTTAGTGTACATAGTTAATAAATTGGAAAATGTCTTCTAATATATTTTTAATAAAATAATTACTTTTTATTGTTGTTGAATTTTTCTTACTCTATCCTGAGAAAATTTTTGACACCTGTTACAGTATCAAATATTTTAAATTCAAGCGTAGCGGCTTTTTATGTGCAATATCGTAATGGACCTCTCAAGTCTTGAGGAATAGTTGTCTCCCAAGCCACCTGTTGTTCGCCTGTTAATCATTTTACTTTGGTTGATGATCCAAATCTAGTGCTTCCTTGTACCCTTGTGTGGCTTTGTTGACAGCCCCTCCCTGGTTTAACAGTTGACTTGCACCGGTTTATTTTCCAATTTATAATTGAATTTCCTTTGGAAAATTGAGATACTCATGCCATCAGCATGGTAAAAACCAGGACCATGAAATGAGCACCGATCCTGACTCCCAGAACACGTTTTGAGCATTTGCATCACATTTTATATACATGTGTTTCATCAATATACAAAAAATTATGAAAATCCAGCAATTTGTTTCCACATGACGGCCGAAAAAGTTATTTTTTGCTATAACAGCGAAATGAGCAGTCCTATTTCAATGATATTTGCCAGTCAAATGCCAAAGCAAGGCTGTGAGAAGAGCGAACAGCCTCGTAACCCCCGTGGTAATAGAACAGTCAAATGCCAAAGCAAGGCTGTGAGAAGAGCTAACAGCCTCGTAACCCCCGTGGTAATAGAACAGTCAAATGCCAAAGCAAGGCTGTGAGAAGAGCTAACAGCCTCGTAACCCCCGTGGTAATAGAACAGTCAAATGCCAAAGCAAGGCTGTGAACAGAGCGAATTAGAGTAACAAATAGCTAAAAAAATTAAATTCACATAAGCGCTTAGCTGCGTGCGTGTCGGCCTGGTTTTACCTTTTAAATTTCCCAACCAATTGAGTTTTAAACTTGGCATAATAATGATAATTACAATTGATCACACTTTACATTGCATGAAATGAGCAGTCCAGTAAAATATACAGGGTGTTTCAATTTTCCTGAGGTATATTTATGATATTATTTAGACCAAATAAAGCAAAAATATTGTACTTATAAAGTCAATATCATTCTTATTAAATTCACAGTATCCATTTAGTTAATTAAGTATCTTAAAACAAACAACCTTGAAAGTTTTCACTATTCTGTGTACTTATAGGTCAAAACTAAAAAGTAAATCACAATATTCTGACAGAGAAAAGTACAATGGTGGTTGTTAGATTTTGAACTAAAATAGCTGAAATACACTGAATTTGACAGGAAATGTATAAGGATAACTTTTGTTCGACACTTTAAATACAAATTTAACTAATAGATTAAATACCTGTTGGTTGCCTGTAGACCTTGTGAAGAGATTGAAAAGTCCCGATGTACATTTTGCGACAATTGTCGCTCCCCAGAATGATGAACAGATGTCGAAATGTACATCGGGACTTTTCAATCTCTACAGGCACCCAACAGATATTTAATCTATTAATTGATATAGGCCTTGAGACTGGATATAATAAAACAAATTTTACGTTTTTAAATGGAAATGGGTTCGGAAATATGGTGCAAAACATGGTTTGGTACACTTTTGACCCAAATTCACAGCACACTAGTAAGTCTGATCTGTGTTGTGGGCCATATTGTCAGTCATATCTCTGTTCCTTGCGTACCGATTTCTACAAATCATAATCAATAACCGTCGACATAAGTTTTGGTTTGAAAAAAACAAAAGCGGGTAAATTTCACTGTATCCTTTTTTGTTTACTGCTACTCCATAGGGGACTTTACAGTAATTCCAAATGTGTAATTTAAACTGCTTCCTTGTGAGTTGTTACGCATAACCCAGAGCTTTCTAAAACCCATTAAAAATGCATTTATACTCATTCATATTGTGGAATGTATTCTTCATTAACTTCAATTCCCGAGATTACAGTATCGAGTGGTCTGAACTGTTTCCACTTGACAGAGTTAATAAACGCAAATCTGAAGGTTGCCATGTGTTATAAATGTGGAATATTATAGCGAGTTGAGCTCTTGGTTTGAATGAGCGTCAAAATAGCAATTACGGACTTAAGACTTCGACCATGGATAGACCAACTTTGTTTCAGTACTTCTCAAATTTTACAGGTAAATTTGTATTATTTAATCACTTTGGAGGAGCTGATTTTAGGTTCCGACTTACTGATTGGTTGAAATATATTTAAGTCACAGCTGATAACAGATCTTAAGTACACCAATGTTGAATTTGCACTGACATATGATATGTGTGTAGTTGGTGGCAAAATGACCACTGGTGCTTACGAGTCAAGCTAAATTATGATTTGGATATCAAAGTAGACTTTATAAATAAAATAAAAATAATTACTTAGTTTCAGGGTGTTTTAATTGTATGCTAATTGTTAATATTTATTGTACCATAATTTTTTGCTGTATACTCAACATTTAATACATTAAATAAAAAGTCTTGGTTAATTTTCAAACATTTTTTAGATTTATTAACTAAAAATTCTTGCTTGGTTTGGACTTAAATTTTATCTCATAGACATTAGATTTGAACTTATCAGGACTTAAAGAGGGAAAATCTCTGTCATTGCATTTCTTAAACTTCTAAACTATTGGCCTAATTACAACAAGATGTTTTGGATTAAGTCAAGAATTTGTGGTAGAGAGGACTTGCGTAGTCCTAACTTTGCCTAGTTAAACAAGGCAAACTTTACCTTGTTTTGTTATTTTAATTGATAGTTACTCTAGTTCATTTTAAGAAACTGAACCAATTTGACCTAACGGCAATCACCAGTGAGTTCCTTAAGATGCTTCATAGAGTTCAAAACATAAGCGATCCGTTGATGCCACCCAACTTTTATTTGTTGTTTATAAAACATGGATCTAGTCAAACAACGTTTTCAACTTAAAAATCATTGAAAAAAACAGTGGGAATATTAAATAGTTTTGTGACTGTCATGTTTATAGGTGTCAGGTTTTCATCAAATATCCTTTTGAGCATATCAACTTTCCAATTATAGTAAAGGCCAGAAAATATGCCTAATTCAAACAGTTTGAAACCAAAATAATAAGAAAAGACTTACTTTGAGTCATACTGCTGCTGAAAGTCATGGTTACGCTTGTGAGCAATTGTGGGAGCTCAATAATGGCCTAATTTTTCTTTCATAGTGAATATCACGGCATGTAAACAATGAAGTCCGAACAGTTCAATAATCTTAGTTCGGGATATCAGACCTCTACTGTATATACTCAATACTGTTGGATGCATTACAAAACATGACTCTAATGTATTTATTATACTGATGTATACTATGCCCTTTCACTCAAGTTCTACAATCTGGTCTGTACATCAACAGAATCAAATTTCTGAACAGCCAGTTTATGATAAATATAGTTGGATTTTTCTTATTTACTAACATTTAATTTTAAATTTTAGCTGGACTAACAGTACTAGCAGTGGGATGCACAACAGGTTGGATCACAGTAGCTTTGAAGAAGCTGAAGAGTCCAGACAGCGTGATACCAATCACGTCTTCACAAGGCTCGTGGATAGCATCTAGCATCGAAGCAGGACACATTCTGAGTCCCATCCCAGCTGGCTACTTGATGAAGAGGATAGGACCGAAGAAAGTTCTCATCCTCTCGGCCATTCTCCAATCTATCGGCTGGTTATTGATCATCTTCACTCGATCCGTCCCATTATTGTATTTCATACGCATCCTCTTCGGGATGTCAATGGGCATCGTGTTCACCATCACGCCCCTGTATTTTGCTGAGATAACCAATCCTGAGGTTAGAGGTGCGGTTAGTGTCAGTTTCGAGACAATGTTGTGTCTGGGACATATTGTGGAAGTCACAGTTGGCCCGAACGTGTCTTACAACATTTTGGCTGTAGTGTCAACCATTACACCTCTAGCTTTTCTGGTTTTGTCCTACTGGATGGCAGAGTCGCCTTATTACTTAGTAAGGAGAAACCAAATTATAGAGGCAAAGAAGGTGTATTCTAAACTAACTGGGATTCATGACGAAGTTAGTTTGAAAGTTGAGATGGATCGAATAAGAGAACATACAGAGAAAAAGGATCGAGGTAGTCTAAGAGACTTATTGGGAAGTAGTGTTTATCGTCGATGTCTCGGAATTGTTCTGGTTCTTGCGATTGTTCAGAGATTTAGCGGGATGTCGGCTGTAGTCGCTTATGCTTCTTTAATTTTCCCAGACACCATTGGGGGTCTTTCCTCCAGCTCTTATACAATTTTATTTTCAGTTATTTCATTCCTCTACACGTTTGTAACGGCGGGACTCATGGATCGCTCAGGACGCAGAGTTTTAACTGTCACATCTTGTTTTGGAGGGTTTATTTTCCTTTTGTTAACGGCAATTTACTTTTATCTTGACCAGAATGATATTGTAGATACCAGCCAGTTTTCTTGGATACCATTTGTCACAATTGTAACTTATTCTGGGTTTTACGCAGTTGGCATGGGCCCGATTGTAACCACTATGCAAGGCGAGTTGTTTCCTCCTAATGTTAAAGGCCTAGCAGCATCTTTACTACTGTGGTTCACGCTGGATCAAGCAGTTTGGTTACTAAACTATATCAAGTTGTTTCCGACAACTTTGGAGTGTACATCAGTTTCACATTCTTCTCTCTGAGTTGTCTGTTTGGCTCGATATTCGCCTACTTCGTAATGCCAGAAACCAAAGGCAAAAGTCTCATTGAAATCCAGTCCCTCTTGTAAATTTATAACTGTCACAAACAAGGATGGTGGAGCTAGTTATTTCAGACGGTTTTTGTAGAAATAAACATTATAAAACAACCTTAATTGGTAAACAGTTTGATGTTACAATCAGCACTCAATATTTCTTGAGTAAGCAAGGGCATTTATTTTAGTGACAGGAAAAAGTGTAACAGCCATTTTGTTTTAATATTTAGAGGGAAAAATAATGGGATATCAAAATGTCAATCTGACTCTTAGCAAAAATGAGTCAGGCTATAAAATAACGTACAATCTGCATACAAGTTTTTACTTGATTTAACTATTAGTTCATGACTTAAGATACATATTTAGGCAGTTTTTAAAGAAATATCTTTTCCAAGTTTTTTCGGATCCCCCTGCCTCTTTCGGGTTTTTACAAGGGTGTCAGCCTTCTAACCCCCGGCTCAGCAGTCTATCCTCAATAACAATCCGAATGATTTCGCTGTGATATCTAATCATGATTATATTCTTGCATGTAATATATTTTTGTTAAGAAGTATAGTTGTAACTATGTGTTGTACTAGTTGAGTTCTCTCAGATATGAGTTCAGGGAATTTATTCTTTTGTCACATGTTTTGTGATGTTATTAGACATAATTTGTATCTATATACATTGTTGTATTAGTTTATAAATTTAAAATATCTGAAAACTGGTTGGTGTCTGATTAAAACCCAAATGATATAAAACTTCTTTTCTTCTAGGCACAATTCATCGTATGGTTGTTTGAATTTTTTCATAATTAATGTTATGTGCTTGTACTCAACCACCTTGAACTTGAAGTCAGAAGACATTTAACTCTTTGTGTTCATACTGTATCTACAAAACTACAATTTTGTCGTACAGTTGTACACATTTTTCTATCATTGAAAGAATACTGACCAGCTTATTGATAATGTTTAAAATCTGTTATTCAAATTAAATGTCTCCATAATTGTAATTGATCTCAAAATTGCTTATGACCTGTAATAAACAAGCAATACAATTGTACATTTCATTTTATATCTCTACAACTTTAGAACCACATGAACCAGTTACAAGATTTGCATTATAATAATGTGCTTTTATTTGTCGTTTGGCACATATTAGGAGAACTGATCAGAAATTAACTTCCGTTGTTGTGTAGCAAGGGGACGAACAAATCAATTTGTGTAAATTATACGTCATTAGAAAACCTGACTCATTGTGAACAGTATGCTTAACATTTTGCTTTGTCATTTTTATGATCTCTAAGTGACAAAACAAAATGATCTCTACATGTAATATTCCCACCAGCCAAATAATAAGTGTAAAAACCTTCAAACGTATATTTTGACATCCATTTTTTACATGTCTTTTTTTAATATTTGTTATACACGTATTATCTGTGTTAGTCATTCAGCGACTTCAAAAGTCATAGTGAAAGAATGCTCTTTAATATATTGAAACACTTCTAGAATAGATGTGCATTTTACTATTTTTGGACAGAACTTAATTTAAGAATAGCCCTCATACATACATTGACAATGTCGATTTTAAAGCAAATTAATTGCCACAGTCATGTATAAATATGTTAATAAGTTAAAAAATATAGTAAAAAAGAAACAGCTTGAGAGAAAACTACTCCTACAGCAGAAAACTCCACTGTTCAGAGGACTGTTTAATTAGGAACTATATTTAATTATATATCTTAAATAACCTAAGATCTAACCTAAGACTTTACTCACTACCTTTATAAGATCCTAGGTTAAGATAAATAATTAAATCTAGTTCCTGTATTAGTAGTAAACTTGAAGACCAGTGGAGTTTTAACTGATCTAAACGCTAGGAGAAGTTTTTCCAGAAGTGGCAGGAAGTCTGTTTCTTCATTTTACAAATTTCTGTTAATTGGTTACACTCATAAGTATTAAAATTTAAAATGCAAACACCTAGGCAACGCTAAAATTAAATATTCATGTTTAAGAGCATTATTTCAACTACATTTTGACTTATTCACTGAGCAATTTTGCACACTTATCAAACCAAAGTATCAAGTTGTCTACACCGTTGCATGACATTCCACCGCCAGTAAGTGAAAAACAGATGAAATTTACTCTTTAAACTGGTTTAATTGGCAAAATGCTGAATTACACACAATCTATTTTAATCTAAAGACAAAATTCAAGTATGTTTGTATAAACAAAGAGTTATAGAAAGTAGAAACCCTTTTGCAAAAATTAGATGCCAAAAAATGAAAAATAACCTTCTAAGGAAATAGAGCTATTATTTAATCATCGGGAATGTTTTATGTAGAGGTCATTTTGTTTTGATGTTTAGAGAGCATACAAATGGCAAAACATATTCGCAAGGATATTGTCGGTTTCACAATAAGTCAAGCTATCCAACGGTATTTAATTTCCACACAGGTTTTCACTTGTCTACTATAGCTACAGTATACAGCAACGGAAGTTAATTTCTGAACAACACTCATATTCTTGTTGTTTTTAAACATTTTAAATAGAAAAGTTTGGCTAGTAACAAACGACAACAAGTTAAAAAGGGGTAGAATCTCATCTGATCACTTATACCTCAAACTCAACGCCAAGGTAATTCCATGAAAATCTAAGGAATTCCCTGAAGATGGAATAATTTTAAATTGGTCCAGCTTCTTACTAGTAACTGAACTAGTTCATTTCAATTAGAATTCTCAGTTAATAGTTATACAGTATTGACTAAACCCAAAAATTTATCAGAAATTTAAGAAATTAAGATTTTACAACTTTCAAACTTGACCTCATAAAATTCAGCAATTTAACTTAGGTTAAGTAATAGACCCTTATAAGATTTGAGCTCAAACCATAAAATAGCTTTTAATTGATAGATATAAACAAATAAACTTGTTTCAGCGTAAGGCTTGAGAAGAAGAATAATTAGAATATATATATTCCAAAATAATAAATATAATTACACAAAATATATCAAGTACCAAGCAAAAATTCAAGTGCAATAAATGGTAATACGCAATTAGCATACAATTAAAAACCTGAAACTGTGTAATTGATTTTTAGTTTGTCAAGTTTAAACAAAGAGAGATGAAGTAACATTCAGTTGAGAGATAGCAGCCAATGAGAACGCAGATTTCTCAGCTGTGGATCAGAACTGACCTTGACAAAACTAGTTTCCCAATGAGGCCTGCTCTGACCATATGTTTGTGGTCTGCTCCAACAGTATCAAAAGACACAGTGTTCTTTTAACACTAAAGTAAAATTTTCCGGTTGTCAGGTACCTAATAAATAAGATGGGAAATTGTATGTTTTAACTTTATTTGATGTAATGCAAAGTTTGGTGTTCAATAAAAAAAGTGTGCCAATGTATGTTTTGTACAGTTTTTTTGTAACAATAACTTCACAATTGAAATGAATCTCAATTATGTAAGAAGTTAACACTGTGAAAGGTAAGTAAAGATAATCTTAATAATCAAATACTAAAATTATGTTTTGCTATATTTAACTACATTGGTTGACCGTTCGAAACATCAGTGGTTTGAAACAATGAATTTACATTTGTATAGCATTAAAAAATTGTGTATACTTAACAATGTTTCAGATTAACCACTCAAAAAACGGCAGCAAACACTGCAGGAAAATTGGCGGAATAATGTTTTCTCTAAACATTTTACAATCAAACAAGAAAAATATTTATGCCTATGTCTCAAGTACAAAAAAAACAATACTCTAGTCAAAATCAATGTTTCAGGGAAAATCTTGAATCTGATATTTCAAGATTATGAGTATCAAGTGGTCTGAACTGTTTCCACTTGACAGAGCTAATAAACTCAGATCTGAAGGTTGCCATGTGTTATAATAATGAATGTTCTAATGAATAATGATTAATGATGGTTGGTGCCTTGGTTTGTAAGCTGCTTATCAATTACTGATCTGAGATTTACTTCTACCATGGATAGACCAACGTTGTTTCAGTACCTCTCAAATTTTGCAGGTAAATTTATTATTTTAACATGTTAAAGTACTTGGTACATTTTTAAAACATGTCACAAAACACGTTAACAACTCATAGTTTTAAAATTTGTTTAAACTTTAAAACAAAATATGTGTTTGCTTCACATTTTCCACAAGTTTAAGTAATTGTCGCAAATTAGATAAAAATCACTGTTTTTTTTTTTTTAATGGGGGAAAGGATTTTAGTATTGATACTAATAATGTTATCAAAGACTCCACGCCAGGAATTTTTTCCACACAATGGTCAATCTTATACTGAACTTCGAGTTAACATGTTTATTTTATTGTCTATCAGGGCAACACAACAGGACATGTGGACTATCCTCATATCGAGTCAATTCTAAATGCCTTCATCTGAGAAAACCTTTGATAATTGAGGTCCAAAAAATGTGACTTTGACTTTAATTTTATTCAATAAAAATATCAATCTTCCATTGAAAGTACCGTTAATGGGTATATTTTCTCTTTAGCAGAGTGAACAACAGAAGGTGGTAGCGAGCCTTGTAAAATCAATTCTAGAATAAAAATGCCGTACCCGAAGGGGTACGAGGGCCTCAAGAAATTGCTGAAAATAAGGATTAGAAAACGTAGTTTTGACCTTATTTTGAACTATTTTCTAAGTTATATTGAAAACTCCAAAATCCGCTAAATCCTGTTGAGCCTGCTACGATTTTGAACTACTGTAGAATCCCTAAATTCGTTTTGATTCTGATGGAGTCCTGAAATCCTAATAACGGTACAGAAATCCCGCCAGTGGAATCACTGGACTACAAGCAGACGTCTCTTTCCACCCCCCTCCTTTCACTTGCCAGCTACTGTTGAAGGTGTGCCACACTAGTATAGCGAGTTGAACCTTGGGCAATCTTGACTTGAATTATATTATTTATTAAATTGTTTTGTTCAATCGAGACACTGTTTATAAATCTTTTGCATGAGACATCGGCTGTTCAGTGTTTGTACACAGACTTTTAAAATTCATCAGTTTTGGAACAGGAAGGCACCAAAAATGTCCAGGCTCGAAGTTGTGGGCACACAGGGATATATCCCGGCAGGCTTGGATCAGATGCCACCACTCTTTACTTGTTGTCATTTGCAAAACACAATGTTACTAGCCATGCAATATTTCAATTAAAACTTTTTTCCTAAACAGGAGTACGTTGTGTGACAGCTATTTGTTTGACAGTGTGGGCATCTAACAAACTTCTGAAACGCTACACCTTTTTTCAATTATATCGACAGAGGCATAACAAGTTAGGCTCAATGATACATAGTTTGTGCTTTGTACCAACTTCCACAATTTATACAACAACAAAATCTATTTTCTGATTAGCCTGAGTATTATTAATGGAGGTTGAGTTTTTCTTTTTACTAACATTAATTTTAATATTTCTTTCAGCCGGACTAACAGTACTAGCAGTGGGATGCACAACCGGTTGGACCACAGTAGCTTTGAAGAAGCTGAAAAGACCAGACAGCATAATACCAATCACAGCATCACAAAGCTCGTGGATAGCTTCTTGCCATGAAGCTGGACACATTCTGAGTCCAATCCCAGCTGGTTACTTGATGAAGAAGATAGGGCCGAAGAAAGTTCTCATCCTCTCGGCCATCCTCCAATGTATCGGCTGGTTATTGATCATCTTCACTCGATCCGTCCCGTTATTGTACTGTATACGCTTCCTGTTTGGGATCTCAATGGGCATTGTGTTCACCATCACACCCCTATATTTTGCCGAGATTTCCAATCCTGATGTGAGAGGTGCGGTTAGTGTCAGTTTCGAGACAATGTTGTACCTAGGACATGTTATAGAGTTTGCGGTCGGCCCAAATGTGTCTTACAATGTCTTGGCTATAGTTTCAATCATGATACCTCTAGCTTTTCTGATTATCTCCTATTGGATGGCAGAGTCGCCTTATTACTTAGTAAGGAGAAACAAAATTTTTGAGGCAAAGACAGTGTATTCTAAACTAACTGGGATTCACGATGAAACTAGTTTAAAGGATGAGATGGATCGAATAAGAGAACATACGGAGGAAAGGGAACGAGGGAGTTTGAGAGATTTATTGGGAAGTAGTGTATACCGCCGATGTCTCGGAATTGTTCTGGTCCTTGCAATTGTCCAGAGGTTTAGCGGAATGTCAGCTTTAGTTGCTTATGCTTCTTTAATTTTCCCAGACACCATCGGAGGTCTTTCCTCCAGCTCCTACACAACTTTATTTGGGGTTATTACACTCCTGTTCACGTTTGTATCGGCAGGGCTCATGGACCGCTCAGGACGGAGGCTGTTAACTATTATCTCGTGTTTCGGAGGATTTACAGTTGAGTTAGTAACGGCAATTTACTTTTATCTTGACCAGAATGATATCGTAGATACCAGCCACATTTCTTGGATCCCATTTGTCACAATTTCAACCTATGCTGGGTTTTACTCTATCGGTATGGGGCCGATTGTTACTACTATCCAAGGTGAGTTGTTCCCTCCCAATGTTAAAGGCCTAGCAGCATCTATTACGACCGTAGTTCACGCTGGTTCAAGCAGCTTGGTTACTAAACTGTATCAGGTCATTTCCGACCACTTTGGAGTGTACATCAGTTTCACATTCTTCTCTCTGAGTTGTCTGTTTGGCTCGATATTCGCCTACTTCGTAATGCCAGAAACCAAAGGCAAAAGTCTCATTGAAATCCAGTCCCTTTTGTAAATTGACATACAAACTGGTCAACAACAACCTGAATGATAGAAAGACTTCTGTGATATCCAATGATTTGATAAACATTCTTGCATGTAAACTGTATGAGATTATATTGATGATAAGGACAAATGTGAATTGTACGATTTGGGTTCTCATAGTTGTGAGTTCAGCAAATTCAACATCAAGATAACAATGACAAAGTTAACCTGCAGCAAGGTTCATCCAACACTTAGTGGCCTTAAGCTGGCGCCAATATGGCAAGTAGCCTGCACGGGATTTGATCAAGGTTCTGTCCAGGCAGTGTAGGTAGTCTGATATGCGGAAATGAACCTTGACATGGTTATCTTGATGGTGAAAATGCAACTTTTGTCCATGACATGCTTTGTCTAATCACGGAGTTAGTAAACACAATTTATATAAATTATGAACATTTATTTATTAAACCTTCATCTTTATTAAGTTTTACATTTCCAATATGATAAACATAGCCGACGTGTAGCCCTAAGCGCTACCGTGAATCCTAGCAAGTTTCGATGGAAATTGGTATTCACATTTATGTCACGTAGCTAATAAATGTACTGAAAGTCAACAAAATCTGTTCACCTACACAAAGATAGCAGGGGAAAAATGGTATCGTTGCCATCTTGGTTTGGCTGGTTGGATTTATAAACGATCCTTTTTTTCCAAAAGGGCACTTCCGTCAGACCGCCTTTGCTGATTAACAAACGTATCTTAGAGTTTTCCAAATGGAACATTTGTACCGAATTTTTTAAAAGTCTAGTGAAAAATGCAGCCTGTTGAGTGGTTGTACAAATATAAATCATAGCCTAGCCAGAAGCGCTCCTGTGTGACCCTAGCGAACTGAGTAAAATTACACCGAAAGTTCTCTTTTTCGACTCTAGTAACCACTCTACAGGCCCATTTGAAAATTGAATTAAGGTGAATAGAGTTAAGTTTGTAAACCAGCCAAACTGGTCTACCAATCGTGTCCCTTAGGGGAAACTTTTCCTCCAAAAAATTGCCGCAGGTCAACTTGTATAACCTCCTTGTTTCTCTGAAGTCGGTTAAAAATAGGTTTTATGTTATGAAAACTGTACTTTTTATTTAAATTAGACTGTGTATTAATAGGTATTCATTACACCTTACCCAACATGTGGATTAAAACTTAACAAAATCAGTTTAGCTTGGCCAAAGTGTTACTAAAAATTGTCTTTTTTATGCTATTCTGGTCCCATTAAACAAATTTTTTGATTTTTGGTATACACGTTAGGTACAGTACCATAAAAGTGTATACTAAATTTGCCGAAATTGGGCTGTTCGTAGCTTTTTCTAAACTACAAAATAGGAGCAAGTATTATGATACTTTAATCGCTACACTAGGAAAGCAGGGAAGCAACAATAAAAATATATTGAAATATCTCTTGAAAACATAGTTTAAGTAGAATAGCTTGTAGATAATTTTCAGTCACCATGTATGGTAAATTCCAGGGTTAACCTACTCAGGCAACATTTTGAAATTACACAACTTAAGAACCATTTAAGAAAACTGGAAAGCTAACTTATTACGCTAAAAGGATACCAGTTAATTAAGCAGCAAAAATAGTTCAAGTTCCTTTAATATTTATTATAATAAAATAGCATATAAATATAATATACATTGCACTAATAAAAATAGCAAGATGTGTAAAAATGTAAAAGCGTATGAGTAACCAACGTAGAGTATAAGAGCATTAGAGTATTGGAGTATGAGTAATATTGCCACCATCATGACTTCATTAGTTGTCTTCTACCGGGGCTTACCGGCAGGAGTGACTGTGATTCTTGCTGTGTACATTCTTTTCTGTGACCAAGTGATTTCTCAATTGAACCTTAATTACCAAACGCTCCAGATATTTTTTTACTTAACCATCTCCTAGTTTTGCACTGTTTATGGTTGACATTCTTATCCTCCAATTGGATTTCTATCTTTGAAAGTAAACTGAAGGGGCGAACTGATAATGTTTAAAAACTTTGATTCAAATTCCACTTCTCCATAGTTATAACTGACCTCAAAACTGCTTATCACCTGTAATGAACGACATAAATCAATTTAAGATGTTTCAGAATTTAAAAAATATAAACCATATAAGGTAGCTTGTTTAAAACAGGTTTTTAAGGAACTAGGGTTGAGTCAGTGGTTAGGACATGTAGTGTGTATGGGAGAAGAGCGGATGACCAAAAACATTTTAGTGGGACCATTGATGGCAGAAGAAGAAGAGGGTGGCCAAGGAAAAGTGGCGACAAGATGTAAAAGAAGATTTGAGAACTATGGGCATTAGGAATTGGAGACAGGTGGCCAACAACAGAGTTGAATGGAGAAGAGTCACGAGGGAAGCCAAGACCCACATCGGGCTGTAGCGCTGGAGGGTAAGGTAAGGGTTGAGTCAGTTACTGGTACTTTTGTCGGTTCTATTGCCCAAAAGCCAATGTGGTTATAAACGAATTCCGACAAGATGTAAAAGAAGATTTGAGAACTATGGGCATTAGGAATTGGAGACAGGTGGCCAACAACAGAGTTGAATGGAGAAGAGTCACGAGGGAAGCCAAGACCCACATCGGGCTGTAGCACTGGAGGGTAAGGTAAGGGTTGAGTCAGTTACTGGTACTTTTGTCGGTTATATTGCCCAAAAGCCAATGTGGTTATAAACGAATTCAGGAACTGAGCCATCACTTTGAGGAACAACTTTTTAATGTCTTGAGTCATAGTTGGAGAGTTTTACACCAAGCAATAAGACCTAGCCACTCAAATACTTCTTTCTTAACATTATATTAAAACAGTTACCTTGTGTAAAAATATTTCCAGCTCCAACATTGCGAATCTTCTGCCAACGCATGAGCGCACCCCGATTCCGAAGGGAGCAAATGCGTTCTGACTAAACTCCAGCTTCTCAGACCCAAGCCACCTCGTAGGGTCAAACAGAAGCGGGTCTTTGAAGTATTCAGGCTTTCGACACATCACATAATTGCACGGCATCAGCAGACACTGTAAACACCAGCGTACATTTATACTTTATATCTGTAATTAATAACAGACTAACAGTAGTTATTGTCACACGGGCCACAGTACCAACTAACTGTGGAGTCTAGTGATGGGGGAATATTTATTTTTTAATAAACACCCCGAGGATTCAGACATTCACTAACCGACCAAGGAAAGTATTGAGTATATTAAAATGGGCGAGAGTCTAAAACACAAAATAAATTGCTAATAAACAAACAGTTAGCCATATTTTCCACAATGTAGAAAGAAAGAACTTTCTAGGAAAGAAAGAAGCCCACTGGAAGTAAACAAAAAATGTGTAGCTTCATAAAACCTATAAACTGTAATTGTATACAAGTTGGTGAGACCTGCTAATGAATCCATAGTGATAATATTCAGTGGCAGAAAGTAGGGATGGGCTAGTTTCCTGCTTATGACAAAAGAAAGAACTGATATTAACAGTTCTTGATTCAAGAAACGGCGCAACTGACAACCGACCCATTCTAAGCAGATAAGCTCTTTTCCAGAAACAAGATTTTTTTCAACAAGTGTTCGTTAATTGAATTTTAGATGCGGTTAAGATGAAAGAACAAATAAGTAGAGTTAGTTGAAAATAGGAAAATAGTTGTAGATAGGGAATGAAGTGTGAAATTTTAGGATAAATTAATATGGTTCAATAAATCAGGTCAAAAGAACAGAAGTGAGAAGTTTAAAAATAAAAAGGACAAGAAAGATGTGTGTTAAATCTGGGTTTTATCTTAGATATTAAATTTGTAAGAACTCACCCCCTTAGGTATTCTATAACCAGAAAGAACCATGTCCTGACTTGCAGTTCTAATCGTACCGATATCAACGGGCCACAACCTACAACAACATCCTCACTACAAACAGGAAAACACCAAACACTTTTAGCCTTGTATGTGGGGAAAACTGATTCAAAGTGGTCTTGAATTTCAATTTTACACAGATGAATAATGTTCTATGGATTCAATATATTATATTGTGGCTTTGTTTAGCCCAAACAAACAATGCCCAAAGTATCCAAAGACAACTATAATTTAAAACACCTCTTATGAATAAAATGTGTAAGTACGTTTGTTTGTAGATTTGATAGAGTGGAAACATACCAAACTTGTATACTGACCTCATAGTTTCCTTGAGAAAAGCATTTAAAATGGGTGTGGACAACTTTTGTGAACTATTTGAAACATTCTGGAAAAGCCAATGTTGGTGTGTTGGATGTTTTGCCAAAGCGTACAACACTGTGGCAGCCATTGCAGCTACCTGTGGAATAAATAACTAAATCATGCAATAGTCGGCTAAAATAATTATTCATTAATCATAATTTAATATTCAATATGCTGTATTTAATGCACCTTAAGCATCTTGCCTTGACTGTAAGAATAGCAGTTGCCAGTTTCCTTATTCTTATGATTGCGTATTCAAAATATATATTGTACCTAGTACGAATGTGCAAGTATTATAGGACGAGTCAAAACAAATTTGTTTTATACACAACATTTTTTACGTGAGATTTTTTGAAATAGCATTTGCAAACAGGTTTTTAAACATTTTAATTAACTCTTTATTAGTCTTCTTTTGTTATTGACACTGTTTTTTTTTTTTTTAAATATGTAAGATTTACTTGGATTTTCTCATGTAAACTTAAGCGCTTTTACTTAAATAGTCCTCCTTCTATATTCATCTTTCCTCTAATACAGTTATGACTCATTAATAATAAAAAGTAAATTCTTAACAAGACCTACAAAGCAGTGTTTAAACACAGGGTCTAACCAGTTTTAAAGGCTTGTGATTTATTCACTTACAATTTCTACACCCGCCAGGAACATGTCCACTGCTAACACAATTGCCACATCTCTCCCGCCCTCTTTCTGCTGGATAATTTCTTGGAAAATACTTTTGTTCTTTTGCTCTCCACTCTCCTGCTCAGGAATTGATGCATATTTTTCTGCAATACTGATATTATTATTAGATATAGGAAATAGGGCACTTGGCCAGGATATACTATCAAAAAGGAATATAAAGGAAAGCAGGCTCACCAATATAAAGTGGAAACTCATAAGAAAACACAAACTGTCAACTAATCTCTTATGTGTTTCTACTTTATCCAGTTGAGCCTGATCTCCTTGATATTATTATTAGTTCTTCTAAGTTTAATAAAGCAGAGCTTATCAATGTACGTGACACCAGCATTTCAGGGTCTAAGTGAATCAACCTTGGCTGATCCAGTGAGTAAACAAGCGCAGAGATAAACAAGTAATTCATTGTTGGTCATACACATTCAATGGTTATTACTTATTAATGTATAACGGCTTATTTATTTATAGGGTAAATTTTCATATATGTTGAAATTCTTTCTACATAAAACTAGTTACCTGGTTTCTTAACAAAATAACTGGTATGTTGTTAAAATAAACTGATGATTTTTTTTAATTCTTTGGAAAATTGCAAGTGGTTACTTGTTATAGTTTTTTTAAGTTAATCAGGTAGTCACCATGGTCCTATGCAGTCTGTGCGATGAATTAACACCCACTGCTGGCTGAGGCGGGGCACAAACCTGTGAACTTTGGATCCACAGTCTCACACGCTACCGATTTACGACTTAGCCACCATAAATGTTAAAACGTTTAGCAAAGGGAGTACTGTACTCCCTGACCAAAGACACAAATCTTAAACATTTGAGTAAAAAGTAAATTGTAATTATTATTTTTGCATAAACTTTACAGAAACTGAGCAAGCAGGAACTTAAAGTGGTCTCCTCCAGACTTTTGATCATCCCAAACCAGTCAAAGTGAAACTAATGCCTTACTATTCTTAAAGGCCACAATTTCTTTAAAGGTAAAAGGTCTCATTGATGTTCTTTTTTATTTTAGTTAGGTACTTTTAAATGGTTCAGTGGTAAGTAAAAGATTTTAAACCTATTAGTATTTAATTCCTATTACTAGAAGGAATTTCATTCTTTCCCTGTAAGAGTTTTTTCATTGTTCATGCAGAATGCGTAGATAACATAAGAAAATCATTAATAATTCTACTCTACCTATGCAAACAATCAAGCGATGAAACCATTTTCTTGAAGTTTGAGGTTGTAACATACTTCCACAGAGGGAAAGGCTGGACATCGAGAGAATAAGTTGCTTCATGGAAGTCTTCCACCGCCTTGGTTATTGCTTCAGCCTCTTCGCTCAAAGTGTCTTGTAAACATCCAAACCTGTGGTCAAGCGCTACAACTCCTAGAACTTAACAAACGCATTCAAATAAATAACAGTCATGTACAAGAAAGTCAAGTTTCTTATTTGTTGTGAGCAATATAGAAATAGTGGTGTCTAGCCAAATTCCTCTGTAATAAGTAGATAAAATAAGTATTAACTCTTCCCACTTTGATTTATTTTCAGGTCCAACCAATTTTACACTTTACCGGCGTGCATTTAATAAAAATATACATTAAAAAAAATGAATTTCAAATAAAAATGTTTGACAATTTTAGTTTATTTTATATTTTTTAGTAATGGCAGTAAAAACGGCAATGTTAACCGTATATCCAAGTGGAAGGGTTAATAGATTGTAAATATAAGAACAATATCAGTAGAACATTAAGAAAGAATGGTAACGGCAACTAAAAGGTAAATGTGCAAGCAGGCCTCCTCCTGACAAGTGACAATACCAATGGAAACACACCTTCTGGTAAAATTAGACCGTTTCTACAAACTACCAGACTTGAGAAAGTTACGTTAAAAAAATAGCTGTATCCCAGAAGTTGAACTATTATTGCGGACATTTTCCATTGTTAGTGAGCAAAAAGATCTTTTGATGATCTAGAAAATGTCCGTAATAATAGTTCAACGTCTGAAATCCTCCCATTGTCAACAACAAACTTCAAACAAAGATTTGTATTCCCTTTCACTTTTTGATATATCAAAATTTAAATCTAATCTAAAGAGTCTAAACTCTAAAATTAGAAAGTAAAGTTGACAGCTTTCAAAACTGCTTTTCTTGATCAAAACTCATTGTTGTTAGAATAACCATTGAGTACTAGTTACTGAATAGTTTTTAAATCCAATACCTTCTAGAGCCCATTTTTTCAACTCCGACATAAATGTATTTCCGGTTTCACAATCAGAATTCCTGGTTTGTTTTATCCTGGAACAAGAGAATTAATAAACAATATTGATTTTAATCCCAGCTTAGGACTTTTTTAAATACTCTAGGTAGAAGCCTGTAGATACTGAGAGTTGAAGATGCGGTGCCGCTTTACCAGTGTTTTGAACTTCCGATCTCTTGTGATTGGTGAGTTCCCACAATATGAACATTTACCTGCAATACCACCTGTGAGTGTCTCTGGATAACTACAAGCTAGTGCTGAATAGTGAATAGTAGCACTACACATCACAACTGAGCAAAAGGGGGGGTTTATGTTCTTTTGAAATAGAATTCATATAGACATGTAAATTCACTTAATGTATTCATATATAGTGCAGAACCACCTGAAGATGTTTCACAAACGAGATGATCAGTATAGCAACATAATATCTTCAACCTTCAAGATTTACAAGTTCCAATTTAAAGTAATTCCTAATAGAACCACTAGGTTACTATTCCATCACTCAAGGTTGAAAGAGTATGTGCTAAGAAAATAACCTTATTAAATGGGTTATAATTAATTTTATAAATGTTCAAATTCATTGATTTTGGTGACTATAGAAAAATAATTTAATAGGACATCATTTTTACCTTGCAACAAAATCTTCTGTGACTCTCTGGATTGGATCTCGATACATTTCAATGTTGCTTGGTTTCATCATCGGTTGGTTCACTCGAGTTCTAAACTTTTTCCATTGGGTGCCATGGCTGAAATAATTGAGTTAGTTATTAAAATATTGCTTGATATTGCTTTCACATGAAACTTTATTGTTGATAAACATGATGTATTTCTTAAAAACCATCATGGGGGGAAATAATTAATTTTAACTAGTTGGTAGACAAATTGGTTTTGATGAGTTTGTTGGATGGTCCAAGAACTAATGACAAATTTTAGGGAGCTAACCTTAAAAATATGACGTTTAGATTTTATTAGTATTAACAAATAACAAGAAAACTTCTGCTGGGGCAGTAGTAGTATTTGGCTCGTCACAGCAAAGCCTATACAATATTTAAACAAAAACTGTTTTCTTCATACGCTATTTATTATTTATAACTAGTAAATAGTAAGACTCAACGCCTAATGAGTCTCTTAGTCTACAAGCGGGGTCAGATTAAGGCATGACCCAACAGACCTTGGCCCAGGGCGGCACAAGAGAAAACAGACAGAATCTGAAGCAACCATGTTTGTAAGCGAATAAAAATAAAACATAGGTGTAATATTTATGACGCAAAATGTTTCGTCCCAAGTTACACCAAACATTGTGCTGCGTGACATTATGCACGGCCTGGCGCAGCCTAGTACAAAGGTCAGCCAGTCATCATAAATTTGTATAATACGAGTAATTAGCTCAAAACTTGTGAGAAATTACCAAAATGAGGTTTACACTTAGAAAGGGTTAGCTAAAGAAAGAAATTACTTGCTCGATCAAGTGGCCGACTTGTGTGTAAGGCTGAGGGTTGATCTTCTCCCGGTAATACTTTGTCGACTGCATTGCATCCCTCACCGGGAACTCTCCTTCAGAATGGAAAACCTGAACAAGACCAGAGTTAACCATGTTTTCCATTATTTGTTTGGACAAATTCACCAAAGTGTTCTATTTCTTAAAATTAGGTTATGTACAATTTGTTTCAGATTACAAATTACTTGTTAGGCTATTGTCAGCATAGCAGATGATGGATTGTAAGAAATAACAAGTACAGGCACCAACTATCCTGATGGATTACCTAAGTTCAACCCTAAATTGTACGATATCAAGTTGTAATTTATATGTTGTGGAATTAATCAAATTACCTTCTTTTGAAAAATACCTCCTGAAAGTTACAATAAAATACTGGAAGTCAATGAGACTATGTGAGGGAGAAGAAGAGAAGGGGTACTGAGGGTTAGGTTTAGGGACAACATACCAGAGCACTCGGTAGATGGGAGCATAGAGCCCTGGCAGTACAGGCAGAAAAAAAGTAACAATGCAGAGTTTTTCTGAGTTAAGAAACATCGTTATTAAGTGTTAAATTTTAAAATTTGTCAGTCACATGTTTCAGATAAAAGTACTTCTCTAAATTTAAAGGCACAAATGAGTGGGACGGATGGTGCAGTGGTCAACATTATCACCCGGCAAGTGAGAGACCCCGGTTTGAGTCTCGGTTCGGTCCACACGTTTTGTCTTCAAATTTTTTTAGTAATAAATTTGTAGTAAGATACAACTTGATAAGTACTGTATTACTGTAGGAAATAATGTAAGATTGTTCCCACTTTGGCTCACCTTATTTTAACCCTTTGACTCAATGTAAAGACGAATAAAAAAAAATCTGAGATGCCAAAGTAAAAGTGTAAACTTACGTGAGCTACATCCTCAGCATTTGAAAGAAATATCAAAGGTGGTTTTCCAGGTATCCCATCTAATTTCACGATGTCTCCATATCTTCTCTTAAATTGGTGACACAGGAGTTGCTGAATTTAATAACAAATAAATTAATCATATTTCCAAATATAGCCCTGAAAAAAATATTTAATTGAAATAAAAGTTAAGTTTAATAAAAAAGTTTAAAAAGTTATATATTACCATATAAAAAAGTTAGGTTACTTTTGTTTTTTTTAGTAGAAAACATTGCTCTTTAAAAGGAACTGCTGGACTGAGTAATTGTACAGATGATAGCTACTTTAAAGTCTTTATCCCAGAGCTACTGAATGTGGGGCCAGAGACAAACATTAAATCCATTCTTAAAAGGAGTTTTACCTATAGGCCGAGAGTTTCAAACCTAACCAAATTATTCAAAATAAGAACTTTAACTGTTCATCCAGCTCCAGATATTTATGGAATGACAGTTGATACACTAAAACATATTGTTGATGTAATTGCTAATCCCTAGCTGTCCTAATCATAGGTGCCTGAAAGATGGTGTCTTCCGAACTGTTTAAAGGTTGCAAGAACAGTACCTATTTTCAAAAAAGGCTTACCCTGACCTTGCCCAGAGTTATAGGCCTATCTCTATCGCGCCTGTGTTGGCAAAGGTGTTTGAGAGAATAATGAACACTCAACTTGTGGCTTTCTTTTGAAAATCATAAACTTCACAGAGGCACAGCATGGTTTTAGGAGGGAAGGCCTACTGTGTCTGCTTTGTCATCTTTAACTGGTGATATCATTAAAGCATTTGAGAGTAAAACTCAGTCGTTTTCTTGTGCTCTGTGACCTAACAAAAGCTTTTGACTGCGCAATCACAAACTACTTCTGAGCAAGTTAAATTTCTATGGAATCAAAGGAACCGCTTTGGAAACCCTCGATCATATCTGGAGGGTAGAAAACAGTCTGTGTCTGTTGGTGGTGCATCATCTGCACTCCTTGACCTGAGACGGTGTCGCGAGGGCTCAATACTGGGGCCCACACTTTTTCTGGTTATGATAAACAATATAGAACTTGACGCCATGCCTTGCTTTTCACGATGACACCACCCTGGTGGCTGAGGGAAAACACCATTACATGCCCACACAAACGCAGAACATCTGTTTCACCAGGCAAAACCTGTTTGACGAGAACAGACTTATGCTCAACTTTGAAAATAAAGCGTTTATGTGTTTGTGTGTACTCTAAGCAGGACTTATCCATCCAGAGACCAGCCAGTTAAATTGTTGGGTTTCATGGTTGACTCTAAGCTGACTTTGGAACTCTTACATATTGATTCTGTCTGCACCAAACTTACTAGAGAATATACCTCTTGAGAAGAATGAGCCACCTTGTAACAAAGACATATCTTAAAATGATCTACCATGCTTTTTTCCATAGCCACCTAGCATATGGTATTCAGCTTTGGGGCCATGCTGCCTAGTGTTATCAGAATTCTTATACTGCAGAAGATAGCCTTAAGATACATTGCAATCATCAAAATGTTATGACATCCCTCCGGTCCCCTCAATATCACTCATTGTCACTTAACTGTTTTACAAATACACTTGAAACAAAACTCAAGAGTTGACAGAGAGCGCAGTTGCAACTAGCCGGTAGCTCAGTATGTCACACTAGCCGCCAGACTGCTACTTGCTAGCCGCTAGTTGGTCACTTGACTCACTCGCCCGAGTTAGTAGCACGGAAAATAGAACATGTTTGATTTTTGATGCTAGTGGTTTTGACTAGCTGCTACTGTTAGTAGCCGACTAGCCGCTACTACCTATGTCACACTAGCTACCTAGTAGCCGCTACTTCGATAGCTGCTAGTAAAGTAGCCAAATGTGACTCAGGCTTTAGGGTGAACGGTATATACCGTACTAACTCACAAACTCTGCTAAACAGAAAAACGTTATTTTTAATATATTCCGTACAGACTATGTAAATGACTTTCTAAAAGTGTTCTCGTAGTGAAAGAAAATCAGAATGAGGACTTATCTGCGTTCCATGATCTTAACGTACAAATAGCTCATTCTTAGAAGTTTTAGGAGGTTTTATTGGAACATAAGAATCAACAAAGTTGTTCGTAGAAAATAAAGTAAACTTTTGGAATGACGCTACCTTGATACCTTAACCTTGATACCTTGATGAGAGCAGCCGTTGACCAGTGGACTGGAATGGGCCTTGTCAAAAAAGACTATTATGGAGCACACGCGCACACAAAAAAGAAACTTTTACTTAGCTTATTGGTGGTGTGGCTGGCCTGAACATCTAATGCTTACCATAAACTCGTCGAACTCTTCTATCGAGTAGAAAGCCTCCTCAATGTTGTATTTACTATTAAACTAATAATTAAAATTAGAATGCGTAGCATGAACAAGAGCTATAAGACAAGAGCATGGAATAGAAAGACGTCAGGCTAACCTGGAGTAAGATTGTAGAAGAAGGATGATTCATCTCCCTGCCGTGCTCATCCTTGTTAATCGGCCAATCGTGGATAGTTTTATTCCGACCAATCAGATGTCACTTGAAGGCCAATGAAATGGCTGGATTGGAAGTGTGACCTTTTTGCCCCTCTGGTTTATATTTAATTTGTGTTTTTAGCACTATATGAAATTACTTTAATATACAACACTCCTTCCCCTTTTAAGAAAAAAATAAACCCTTTTTTTACATTACTTAAAAATAAAAAAATCTTCTGTTAATCACAGCCTTGGTTACATTAAAAAATCTTTACAAATAAAAATAAATCTTCTCGGCTGTGATACATTTGTTTTGGGCGATTATAGATCAAGCCTAGTCGGAGCCTTGATATTCCTTTTGATCTCGAAGGTTGTCGTGTCCTTGATCCGTTTACTATGATCCGATGGATTCACTTAAGACTTGGGTGGTGAATTGATTTGTAGTTTTTGTGGGGAAGGAGACTTAAACACTTTTGGGCTGTTCAACAACGCAGGTGGTGAAGTTGGTGGTGACGGCTTCAATGGAGTCTGCATGTGCATTCTGTCTCTTATAATCCGTTCTTTACTTGGGAACACTATTTCACTTTCCCTCAAATGATCCACGTGCACGAAACGTTTCTGTCCCAACACGTGTACAATGTATGTAACCGGACTCACTGTTTTAATTACAATCCCTGGCATCCACTTAATCTCCTCTCCTCTCACACTTTTCACTAGAACTTCTTGACCGATGTTGAAAAGTCTTTGCTCTCCACGAGTACGATCACTCCATTTCTTAATTTTACTTTGTTTATGTTCCATTTGAGTTAAAGTGCGGTTTCAGTAAGCTAAATCTAGTTCGAGGGTGAAATCCTAAAACAATTCTGCTGGTGTTTTGCCAGTTGTAGAGTGTGGTGTGTTTCGCACGAAAAGGAAACAAGATAGTTTATGCTGCAAGCTACGCTTCGTCCCTTGTAGTTGTCGGCAACACTTGTTTTAACAGAGATGTTTTAAAAGTACCGACCATGTTTTCCACCTGTCCGTTACTGCTCGGATGATACGGTGGCGAAAAGATGTGGTTGATACCATTCGCCTTTACAAATTCCTTAAACTCCGCAGACTGGAAGGGGGACCATTGTCCGACACCAAATTGTCCATAATACCATAAGCAGAAATGCAAGTCCTAAGCTTATCTAGCGCATACTAGTTGCACTAGTGCCATTCATTTGGAAAACTTCGACCCACTTTGAGAAGCTGTCGATAATGATTAAAAAGTGACACCATCTTTTGTTCGAAATCCATGTGTACTCGGTGCCATCTCCTAGTTGGCCAAGTCCATTGCTGCAAGGGTGCCTTAGGCACTGATTTCCGAGTCATTTGGCAAATTGAACAGGACTTTACTATTGACTCTATGTCCTCGCCCATTTTGGCCACCACACAAAGTTTCGGGTAGCGCTTCATTTTACAAATACCGGGTGTTCTTCATGTAACATATTTAAAAGGTACTTCTGGTGGCATGCCGAATCAAAACTCGATTTCCCATAACACACAACCGTGCTCAATTGACAACTCATTTTTGAACAAAAATGGATGAATAGGATCAGATGTTTGAATAAATTCGGCCACCCCTCAAACGTGTAAAGTCTAAGACTTTAGAGTAGACAGGGTCTCTACGAGTAGCCTGGCTGATTTCCAATGCCTAATGGCATTTCTGGAAAAGGCGAAAAAGTTGATACTGTCCTCATCGGGTTTACTTTCACCTTTACTAGGTAGGCGTGACAATGCATCGGCCTCTACCAAGTCCGCGTCTTCGTGAATGATGTTGTAGTCATAAGCGGATAATATAATTGCCCATCTTTGCATTCGGCCGCAGCTAGCACCGGAATGCCCTTCTTTTCCAAAAAGTACTGTTAAAGGTGCGTGGTCGGTGACCAAAGTGAAGTTCGCCCATAGATATATTTATGGAACTTCTTGACAGCGTAAATAATTGCTAACGCTTCACGGTCGAAGTTGAGCGTAGCCCATTTCGCCTTTAGTTAACGTTCTAGAAGCAAACGCCACTGGCCTGACAGTACCATCGGGCAAGATATGTGAAAGTACGATCCGACACCATACGGGAAGCATCCGCAGTAACCTCGATCTTAAGATTCGGATCGCACGGAACTAACACACGCTTTGGACTAACATCTGCTTACAAGTCTCAAACGCTTCAGTACATTTACTGTCCCAAGCCCAACCACGAAGTTTTATGAAGAAGTTGGTGCATTGGATGTAAGACTGTAGATAAGTTAGGTAAAATTTACCATAAAAGTTTAACAATCCCAGGAAACTTTTCAGTTGCAACATTTGTTGGTTGCGGGCCCTTAAAATGGCCTGAACTAGTTTGTCAGTCGGTGTATACCCTGTTGATCAATCCTATGACCTAAAAAGTCAATACTACTCTGAAGCAGGTTGCTTTTAGTACAGTTAGCCCTAATACCATACTCTCTTAGGCTGTAGAAGTGCCTCAGTTTTTTTTAGGCTATCGTCCACACTGTAGCCTATCACAATTATATCGCCTAGGAAACAGTAGTACCCTCTAGACCCGCCAATATTTTATCCATAGCTGCCTGGAACTGACTTGGGGCTGATTTAATACCAAACGGAAGCCCACGGTATCTAAATAAGCCCAAATGTGTGTTGACCGTGAGATACGGTTGAGATTTTACCCCACACTAAGTTGTAAGTAGGCATTAGAAAGATCTACCTTGGAAAATATTTTTCCACCAGAGAGCTTTGCAAAAGATCATCTTGAGTAGGTAGCGGGTAATGTTCCGCATTTTAAGAACCTTATTAAGTGTAACCTTAAAGTCAGAGCACAAACGCACCGATTTACCATCCGGTTTAGTTATGCAAACAAGAGGTGTTGCCCACACCGAAGTCTTTCACTGGATAAATAATTCCTGATTCTACAAGCCTCTCAATTTCTGTTTCAACCGCCTCTTTTAACGGGTACGGTACAGGTCTAGCCTTACAGAACACTGGAGTAGCCTCCTCATCAACCATTATATCAGTTTTATAACAACACCCCACAACAATAGCATTTTAAACCCTTTTTAGAAACTCCTACATCATTAGAGGGTTGACTACTACCTGGTCTATTTGAGCCCAGGCCTACCTTAGAGTATTTACTCACAAATTGCTGCTTAGGCCTCTATACTGCAAAAGTCACCTCCCTACAATCACCTGAAAATCTTTCACTTCCAATTTTGCAGCCTCCAACCTACAGGCAATCTCTAAAAACTTAGCAAAAGTTTTATTATTATCATCTGGCTCAGTCATTAAGCTGCTGATCTCTTCACTAGCAATTCCACTTACAAAACGATCCCTCATGGCATCATTCAAAAACGAGCCAAAATTACATGACGCAGCTAAATGTTTAATCTCAACAGCATACTGTGCTAACGTTTCTCCATCCTTTTGAAATCTTTTGTGAAATTTACATCTTTCCCAGATTATAGACTTTTCTGGGGCAAAATGGTTTTAAAACCTTAACCAACTCATTATATTCTTTACTTGCTGGTGCATCAGGAAGGCACAAATTCTTTATAACTGCATAATTTTAGGGCCTATCACAGTAAGAAATAGTGGTACCTTTTCGCTGTCTTCCACAGAGTTTGCCTTTAAATACAAGTCAAACCTTCGAGGTAATTAACAAAATCTTCAACTTCTTCGTTAAATTCAGAAAATCTTCCTGTAATCGACATCTAAATGCTGGTGCTGACCACCCAATCTGTAATTTTCAATCACTATACACTTTAAAACAGAAAACATGCACAATCACCATGTGGCATGGTCCTAACCACACTTCTTTCAATCTCACTTGCCAGAGATATAATCCAAAAAACACTGTTTAAATTAAATAAACGTATACTTAGTACTTTTATTCTCGTCACCAAAAGGTTGTATTTACTATTAAACTAATAATTAAAATTAGAATGCGTAGCATGAACAAGAGCTATAAGACAAGAGCATGGAATAGAAAGACGTCAGGCTAACCTGGAGTACGATTGTAGAAGAAGACTTGCGTCTATGCGTACAGCGAGGCTCCTCCGACAGTAACGCTCCAAGCGGAGACGGGAGATAGCTCCAACTAACTGCTCCTCCCTCACCACTGCCATTACCTTATTACCTTATTACCAAGCAGCATTCTTTGACCAGAAAGTCTGGATAGAAGTTGTCAACAGTTTAAACAAAAATACAACACAAATAATATATACACTATTTACATAACAGGCAAGTTCTAGGCGGCAGGTGAGACGCATAATTAAATATCTTTGACTGGTTCCTCAAAGAACTCCTGCAGGTAGAAACTCTCTTTCCAACCAAGATGATAGCCTAGCTTTTAGCTGGTTGAGGTTAAGATTTCTCACTTCTATCGGCAGCCTGTTGAACATTCTGCACGCCAGAACCGGGTAACTATCCTTAACTTTGCTCAGCCTACACTGTGGTACATTACAATATTCACGTCGTTTGTGTTAAACTGTCATGTCACTAAAATAATGATTACTCCTCTATATTTGGTAAATATAAACGAAATTCATAATAATATAACGAGAATTATATTAAAACGAACTAAACACAGCAACTTTAATAGTATATTTCATTATACACAACTTTACTGAGAGAATAATTGACTGTAATACTTACAAAAACTGTAGTACTTTAGGCTTCTATTTACATTCATACAATTATGTATTTACATATTTTTACAAATAGTGGGTTTCTTGACATTATCTTCTGAACCTTGCAAGCCTAAAACAATGCCAATAATTAAATAAAGTTTAGTGCATCTAATTATATGTATTACACTTTTGAACCACATATTTTATTATAAACCATTAATTTTATTTATCACATTAATCAATGTTTGCTGTTTCCTTTACACATACTAAATTACTATAATACTTACATGTACTGTACTACTTTAGGCCACTTTATATATTTTGTACAATTTTTATTTACATCTATTTACAATAGTTTTTTTATGACGATTACTCATCTTCTGAACCTGGCAAACCTAAAACAATGTTCCATGAATAAATTAAAGCTCAGTACATCTAATGATATTTAATACACTTTTAAAACCCAAATTTTATTATTTAACCATTAGGTTTGTTTAATAGGCCTACATTTATTAGTATTTGCTATTTCTTCTACTGGATGTATTATTGAAAATAATATAATAATTAATTATAAACAAAATATTGTTATTTATTTAACACTGTTAATAATAAAAATGGCTGAAATTGGCAATGGTTAACTGGAAGCAGGCAGAAGACTAAATACTTGATATTTGAGCATAAGGCTTAAAATTTTTTAGTAAATAATTAATTCACAAACCTGTCCCTATTGATATGCCTGGTGTTGATAGAGTACCCAAGGCCTCTAGGGCAATTGTTTGTGCCTCTTCTTTAGACGGTCTTTTAGACTCTTTGGATTTTCTTTGTTTTTTCAAGGAGAGAAACCTCCTTTGTTTTTCGATTTTTTTATTATGGGGATGGCTAGTTTTTGAAGAAACAACCGGAACGGGCGATTTTTCGATTGCTTTAAGCTTTGCCCTGAAGGTTTTCAACTTGCCCTAGTTTTAGGCAGTCAACTGATGTGAGTTGGTTTATCGTAGTCCTGAAGCCTTCTATCAAATCCATTTTTTGTTTTTCTATTAAATCGACTTCAGCTACCCCAACCTCTTCTAAAATTGCTACTTTTTCAGCCATATTAACATCCTCTTCAATATGTAGAACTTCATCCGATCTAATCTTCTTCTTCATTCTCTGCAGTTGCTGACACTGCTGTTGGTTTTAAACATTTCAATTTACGGCAGAGCAAGTGTATGTGTTTGCACATGTTCCACTTGATGCTTGAATCAATGCATGAACACCTGTACTTATGTATGCAAGAAGCACAGTGCTTGCACGCAATGTCACATTTGCACTTTGTATCTGCAGTATGAACTGTGTACACTTCGGTACCAGAAGATGCTGATACTTCCCAACACGACGAGTCAACTTTTTGAACAATTAGATTTTCATCCATCTCTAATGACTTTTGTGACGTATTTGTAGAGATCTCAACTTGGATTTTATTTTTCCTCCTTTTTCTAGGGTGGTCAAACGGTCAAACAATTTGTGTTGGACCAATTCCATTAGTGCGCTGAGAGACTTATCGAAGTCTTTGGCATGTTTTACCTTTCAGATAGATATGTTTGATCGCTACGATGCATGCTTCGAGATGCATGTTAGTGTTAATTCCCATGTTTACCCTATAACAATAGGCCCAGCTTTTGTAGCAGCTTCCATAGTATTTGAAAAATACTGCCCAAACTCATTAGTGCTAAAATCGTTGATTAGTGTTTCAGTTATTGAAGGTAACATAGTTAAAAGGCGCCCGCTCTCTTCTAACAGGACTCGCAGTTTTTTGTAAACGGCCTTTTGTCTTTGTCTCTTATTTTGGACAGATTATTTTGCCACGCCCTGTCTATGCCATGTGCAGAATAAGCGCTTTTCGACAGGATTCATAATAGTCAACCATCCGTTGTAGAACGATTCGCCATGTCTGACATGAAGACAGATGGACGGCTCTCCTACCTTGTCTTTGACAGATGCCAAAAAGATCGCTATAGTCTGTGAGTCTATTCGACTGCATATAAAAAGCACAAGGAACCCTTTCTCATGTCATCGAGGACCATTAGTGTCACAACTTCAAAGTTGTACTTGTTAAGACCATGGGTACCATCCATGCAAATACAATCATTTCCGAACTTCTTCAGAATTTCCTCTTGGGCATTGGTCATTATTCCAAAGCAAAGTCGCAGTCTTGAATGTGTTGTACTCAGTGTCTATTTCTCCCTGAGGTTTGTACATTAAAACACTATTTCTATCAGACTTCCTTTCTTCCTCTACCCAGCCGTCACACTCACAGCATCATTAGAGGACGCACAGTTTCATTCAAATTAAACCCTCTGATATTGTACAGGTCTTTTTGGTTAGTAGGTGTACTCGCTCAAGTTCTTGTTTCTTTATTGTAGAACGACTTCCCTAATACAGTGTCTAGTGGGATTTTGTTTGCTAACTGCGCTTGCTACATCTTGTCTTTCTTCAAATGTCAAAGGCAGGTGAGCTAATTCCGCTTTGTGTCCAATGTGTGTGGAACAGTACTGACGTTAATTTTTCCGTCAGTGAAAAATTTCACCTTGAGCCCACAAGGGCAGAAGCCATTTAATTTCCTGGATCCTTGTATTTTATTTGTCTTTTCCTGGTTTCACCAACCCCTGTAAACTCCTGACCTGTTGCAGACATACTGACTTCTTTTGCTAATAGGACCATTGTGGTTTCTTACGTCCAGAACTACGAATAATAAAACAGGTTTTGATTTTTTTCAGTTTCAGTTTTCCATTTTTGAAATTTTCTTCATTGTCAAAATGCAAGGTTTCTGTTTTATCGCAATGTGATGAGAACTCGAGCAGTGATTCACAAAACTTTCACGGTGTTGAAAACAACCAGGCATATTGAGCAACCGTATGTGCCTTGAGTATTTTTCCCGGGTGCTATTTTGTGCAAGTTCTTTACATGCCTGTTTAGATTAAACTTTTTGGGAAACTGTTTATCACAATAAGTACATCTAAAAGGCGGAGGCATGATTTCTTGAAACTACTGTATTCCAAAAATAATGTAAAAAATACTTTAGACCTAGTATCTACACGTAGGCCGACATAATATTGAGGGTCGGTGGAACACACACAAAGCCAATGCTTCATGTCCTTCAGCAGTGTGAACGTAAAAACCATAAACATCATCGCCTAAATTGCTTTATGTTTATTATTTAAATTCTATTTAAAGATAGTTTGTTTAGTTCTAATTTAAAGGTCAGTTGAATTATTGTTTAGTTTGATATGGTAATTTTGTTGATCACATTTCAACAAATCCAATAAATTGCATTGCATATTTAGACCTACTAAATGAATAAAAAAAATATATGTTTAAATTTAAAAACTAGAAAATCAAAGTTTTTCAATGTTTTCCTGATTAATTTAAAAACAAAATGTTTGTTATGGTTTGTGTAGAGTTCAATAAAATTAATTTACAATAAAATATCGAACACATTTCGTCTTAATATTCTCAACATATCAAGAAATTCTCAAATATAAAATGATTTCAAATATACATGTCTCCTCCAATTCAATCAATATGGTGAATAATACGTTTTTTCATTGATAACCTTGCGGATAGGAACATTGAATAAAGAGCTGATCAATTTCCTGTGGACGTCAGATTCCACCGGCCCTCAATATGACCTATGTATCTACATAATCCTAAAACCACAATCCCCGAGAAAACTTTCATGTTCAACAACAGTTCTAATACATCTAATTTAAATATACACAATTCATAACAACAGCTATTGCTAGAAGGTTATAGGTGAGAGCATGCACGTGAGGAAAGCACAATTAGTACTGTTAATATTAAACACACTCTCTTTTAGCACTCGACAAAACACAATAACTCACAAGTCAAATGACAGCAGACGATAATTGGGCGCGACCGCGCGAAACAAAACAACATGTGCGAGGTGATGGGAGCAGTTAGTTGCAGCAATCTCCGCTTGGAGCGTTACTGTCGGAGGAGCCTCGCTGTACGCATAGACGCAAGTTAGAAGAAGGATGATTCATCTCCCTGCCGTGCTCATCCTTGTTAATCGGCCAATCGTGGATAGTTTTATTCCGACCAATCAGATGTCACTTGAAGGCCAATGAAATGGCTGGATTGGAAGTGTGACCTTTTTGCCCCTCTGGTTTATATTTAATTTGTGTTTTTAGCACTATATGAAATTACTTTAATATACAACACTCAACTAACACTTTCTTGATTTTGTACTTGAACTGTGCAAGGTTGCAGGTCTTGAAGGAATCTGGTAGACTGTTAAACAGTTTAAATGAGCCATATCTGAAGGAATTGACATTCTTAGCTAATCTGAATCTGGGGACATTTAAGTCATCCTTTCGTCTCGTGCCATGTTCATGAATGTCAGTCCTGGTCTCAAACTCATGCTCTCTCTCTTTGCACCAGCACAGTCAGGCTAAAATATACAGGCAGGGAACAGTCATCACCCCTAAACGTTTAAACAGCGGTTTACAGTGTTCCTGCTGGTTTGCAACTCCTGAAATGATTCGAACAGCCTCTTTCTGCTTAATAAAAACTTCGTTTCTTCGAGCTGCATGCCCCCAAAGGAGGATTCCATACGCAAGAATGCTGTGAAAGAAAGCAAAATAGGCAAACCTCACACACTCAGGAGTTACCTGTTACACTCTCTCTTAGCCGCCTCAACAAGAAAGTTACTCTACTTAGTCTCTTCAAAACTACTTCAATATGCTCGCTCCAGTCCAACTTTGGGCTAAGATGAAAACCCAACAACTTGGCCACTTCCTGCTCCTCATTCCTCTTCAGGGTGAAGATTCCTCGCTGCGTCTTTCCCTCATTCAGCACCAATCCATTAGCCCGAAACCAAGACTTAGCCTCGCTGTAGGCCAGCTCCATTCGCTCACTCGCCAACCCAAAACTTGCCCCTCTAGACATGATGGTCGTGTCATCCGCGTAGATTATTGTTCTTCCAGGAATACAGCGGTCAAGGTCGTTGATCATCACCAGAAAAAGAAGTGGTCCCAACATCGAACCCTGAGGGACGCCCATGCTTACTTCCTTCATTTCAGACTCCTTCCCAAGACGCTATTGAAAAATTTGGAATTGTTGCAAAAAAAGTCCTCCCCAAGCTACTTAACACCGGCCATCATGGGACGAGAAGTGTCAGAACTTGAACATAAGTTGTTCGCTTTGCCAATAGAATTTGGAGGAATGGCAATTAAGGATCCTATTTGTATGGCTGAAAACTTTTGAAATAACCAAAAGATCAGTTGAAAATTTAGTTCAAAGTGTATTGAAAAGCATAATGATCTCAATATTGTTTCATGATTTCATCCCTAAAAATAGCCATCTTTGAACATTGTCAAACTCAATTGAATTGTTTTCTTATTTATTATTTAACACTACTTTATGAATCACTATTATGTACGTATTGGTTGTTTGACCGTTGGAAGAATAAAATAAAATATGTTTTTCAATTAACAATACGTACAATTATAAATTACCATTTCTCTTGAAAACAAAATGCAAATGACAAATAAGTATTCTAGAAAAGGTTTATGTCCATTGAAGATCATATTTTTCCTATATCCTATATTCCTGACTATTCTCTTTGTCGCTGAACATATCGGCAATTCTTTTTTGTTAGTTTTGTTGTAACTTGTAATTATTCTCATGTAATTTTTGCAACTTAGTTAAGGTTATTGTTTCGATGTCAAAAGAGCCAATTTACTTTTAGTTTTGGAAAAATGATGGCCAATCCAGTTAAACTTTTACAATGAGTTCTATTCTTTTAATTTATTGATTAAAATAGTTCTTCGTGCTAATCTTTAATTTGCTACTTCCTGTGTACATAATGCAGAGCCCAGTTGAGGTTATGTTATGGTTGATGAAACCAGGATCCAATTTTTTACTTCCTTAGGGATATAATTAAACTGCAAGTTTAGATACAAAATTTTGCTGGGCTACCGTAGTAGACTACTCGGTGGATCTAGAATTTCAACTGTTGAATAATTTACTTTCTAGTTGTAGCCCACGTTTTGTTTCAAAATGTTAGGCTTAAACTGTAAGCTAGGCTGCTCAAAATATCTGCACCATGTTATGGGTTCAACATTGATAAGGCCAAGAATGTATTCCACAATCGTTTCAGGCCTAACCAAGAATCAATATTGTCAGTTTCAAAAGAACAAAACTTCCTTTTGGTATTCTAAAAGAGACTGTCCATCGAGGTCTTTATCCATCAGTGGTCCCAACTTTAAGACCATTTCACCGTTAGTACCTAACGATGAACCCAATAATTACAATGAGTTAGGGTCGATGCCAGGTGGAAAGATATTTAAAGAAAATGAAGCTGAATTCCACCACAAAATAATGGAAGATTGCCCTTCATACTCTAGTACTATATTCAAACAAGATCCCCAGTTTACCAAAAAGTATCAGCTGAAAGATAATGAGTTTTGTGATTTGGTTGATGGTAAAACTGGAAAGACAAACCTGCTTCTACATTAGCAATGGCTTTTGCATCTTTAGGAGTGTATTCAAATTTAGTTTCACAAATGACATTGGAAGATGAAAGACTTGATCTCTTTGTGTGTTTTTAAAAAATGTCCCTTGTTTAGTGATGAGGAGCTTATGGATTGCTTGATTGCTCTTCAGCACTGGGCACCTGCCAACAGTGTGAGAGACGAACAGTTTCTAAACGTTTGTTAGATCAAGTCTGCCACAACAGATATATAGATTGGAGTCATGACAAAGTCTTATATGTTGTTGATTTGTGGTATCAAATAAGGCTGACTAGATTAAGTATTTTTGTTTTCAAAGCATTGAAGAAAATTTCTAATAAATGTGAAGAGTAAGTATCCTAATTTCTAACATATTTAAACTCTAATTTACTTTTATTTTATAAACATTGATGTATGTTAACAAATAAGAAAATAAATATTAATTCCCTGAACAATCAAATTTGTATCATACAAATTTAATGCAATTTGAGCCAGTTCAATATTTTTTTAAATGTCTTGCATCCTGCTAATTTGTTGACTTATATCTATAAAATCTTTTAAAGAAGCCTTTAAAATTGCCAGTACTCAGTTTGACAGATGAATATATCTGGAGTTTAGTTCTAAATTCACCATTGATAAAAATGTGTTTAAAACCATGAGGTTTTTTTTCAGCATAACTAAAGCTCAGATGGTCCAAACTTTGTTTTATATGAGTTGTGTGCGAAAAATTCACCCTGCAATCAGTATGAGGGATTATGAATACAATATTGAAAAATACATTACTCACATGTCAATAGAAGAAATAGGTATTTTTGCTTTGGCTTTTTTCAAAACCAAAAAGTCAATTCTCAACCAAAAACTGCTTGTTTACACCATGAACAGAGTTGTAGAAGAAGTAGAGACTATTCATCAGATCACGTTGACAGCTATTGCTAAGGTTAGTACTTTACTTTGATTAGAGACATCGACCACTCCTAGAGGGTATTTTAAGGTGAGTACGGGATGAAGGGTGAGTAAGTATTTATCAGCCATTGTAATAGTTTCGCAGGTGTTGGTCAAGTTGAAAGATTTTCTACTTCTTGATTTGTCATTTGAAAAGTGTAATGAAACCCCAAGAAACTGCAAATCAAATGAAATATTTGCCGAATACATAATGATGAAATAATGTCCCCATGGTTATTTCAAAACTTGTCATCTGGTTCATTAAACAGACTCCCCCAACCAAGTTGATACCATTGAATTTTCTAACTCAATAAGTTACTTAAAAATATCAAGATACCATATTTTCTGTTATGATATCTGTAATTGATAATTACAGAAAATTTATATTTCTTTAATTCCTGATTCTCCCGCAGAACATTTTTTACTAGTTGTTATGCTCTAGAAATATTTGATTTTTGTTTAACTTTGGTTATGGTTGAAAAGGGTTCTTTAAGTGACAACGCGGAGATCGATCCTGAGTTCCATGAATCAGAATCAAACATTTTTTTCATCGGACAATGGTAGTGTCCGAGAAAAAGAGGGTTCTGGGCTGAGTGATTTGGTTGATCAAAGGTAAATAGTTTTATTTACAAACAAAGACAACCTTGATTATTTATATGTCTTTAACTGACAAATAGAAAAAGTTAAGAAAATGAAAAATAATTATTAAGAAAAGCTAAGGGCATGACAAAAAATGGTCAGACATGGCGTGGTGGGTTGTACGCTCAACGATGCACATTGGGTTCAGTAGCGTCAGGTGCTGCCACAAGAATGTGGTTATGAGAGGGTAAAATTCCATTCTAGTTTGTGTCACCATTGTTTTAGTTCACCAAAACACACATAACTTTGGTTGTGTCAATTTTGTCATGTAATTTTTGCAACTTAGTTAAGGTTATTGTTTCGATGTCAAAAGAGCCAATTTACTTTTAGTTTTGGAAAAATGATGGCCAATCCAGTTAAACTTTTACAATGAGTTCTATTCTTTTAATTTATTGATTAAAATAGTTCTTCGTGCTAATCTTTAATTTGCTACTTCCTGTGTACATAATGCAGAGCCCAGTTGAGGTTATGTTATGGTTGATGAAACCAGGATCCAATTTTTTACTTCCTTAGGGATATAATTAAACTGCAAGTTTAGATACAAAATTTTGCTGGGCTACCGTAGTAGACTACTCGGTGGATCTAGAATTTCAACTGTTGAATAATTTACTTTCTAGTTGTAGCCCACGTTTTGTTTCAAAATGTTAGGCTTAAACTGTAAGCTAGGCTGCTCAAAATATCTGCACCATGTTATGGGTTCAACATTGATAAGGCCAAGAATGTATTCCACAATCGTTTCAGGCCTAACCAAGAATCAATATTGTCAGTTTCGAAAAAGAACAAAAACTTCCTTTTGGTATTCTAAAAGAGACTGTCCATCGAGGTCTTTATCCATCAGTGGTCCCAACTTTAAGACCATTTCACCGTTAGTACCTAACGATGAACCCAATAATTACAATGAGTTAGGGTCGATGCCAGGTGGAAAGATATTTAAAGAAAATGAAGCTGAATTCCACCACAAAATAATGGAAGATTGCCCTTCATACTCTAGTACTATATTCAAACAAGATCCCCAGTTTACCAAAAAGTATCAGCTGAAAGATAATGAGTTTTGTGATTTGGTTGATGGTAAAAACTGGAAAGACAAACCTGCTTCTACATTAGCAATGGCTTTTGCATCTTTAGGAGTGTATTCAAATTTAGTTTCACAAATGACATTGGAAGATGAAAGACTTGATCTCTTTGTGTGTGCTTTTTTAAAAAAATGTCCCTTGTTTAGTGATGAGGAGCTTATGGATTGCTTGATTGCTCTTCAGCACTGGGCACCTGCCAACAGTGTGAGAGACGAACAGTTTCTAAACGTTTGGAAAGCGTTAGATCAAGTCTGCCACAACAGATATATAGATTGGAGTCATGACAAAGTCTTATATGTTGTTGATTTGTGGTATCAAATAAGGCTGACTAGATTAAGTATTTTTGTTTTCAAAGCATTGAAGAAAATTTCTAATAAATGTGAAGAGTAAGTATCCTAATTTCTAACATATTTAAACTCTAATTTACTTTTATTTTATAAACATTGATGTATGTTAACAAATAAGAAAATAAATATTAATTCCCTGAACAATCAAATTTGTATCATACAAATTTAATGCAATTGAGCCAGTTCAATATTTTTTAAATGTCTTGCATCCTGCTAATTTGTTGACTTATATCTATAAAATCTTTAAAGAAGCCTTTAAAATTGCCAGTACTCAGTTTGACAGATGAATATATCTGGAGTTTAGTTCTAAATTCACCATTGATAAAAATGTGTTTAAAACCATGAGGTTTTTTTTCAGCATAACTAAAGCTCAGATGGTCCAAACTTTGTTTTATATGAGTTGTGTGCGAAAAATTCACCCTGCAATCAGTATGAGGGATTATGAATACAATATTGAAAAATACATTACTCACATGTCAATAGAAGAAATAGGTATTTTTGCTTTGGCTTTTCAAAACCAAAAGTCAATTCTCAACAAAAACTGCTTGTTTACACCATGAACAGAGTTGTAGAAGAAGTAGAGACTATTCATCAGATCACGTTGACAGCTATTGCTAAGGTTAGTACTTTACTTTGATTAGAGACATCGACCACTCCTAGAGGGTATTTTAAGGTGAGTCGGGGATGAAGGGTGAGTAAGTATTTATCAGCCATTGTAATAGT
The DNA here is from genome assembly GCA_018831715.1 of Matsumurasca onukii. Classification (NCBI taxonomy): domain Eukaryota; kingdom Metazoa; phylum Arthropoda; class Insecta; order Hemiptera; family Cicadellidae; genus Matsumurasca; species Matsumurasca onukii. Next base: position 72,727,907 of record CM032058.1, on the reverse strand, counting down.
TTCGCAGGTGTTGGTCAAGTTGAAAGATTTTCTACTTCTTGATTTGTCATTTGAAAAGTGTAATGAAACCCCAAGAAACTGCAAATCAAATGAAATATTTGCCGAATACATAATGATGAAATAATGTCCCCATGGTTATTTCAAAACTTGTCATCTGGTTCATTAAACAGACTCCCCCAACCAAGTTGATACCATTGAATTTTCTAACTCAATAAGTTACTTAAAAAATATCAAGATACCATATTTTCTGTTATGATATCTGTAATTGATAATTACAGAAAATTTATATTTCTTTAATTCCTGATTCCTCTCCGCAGAACATTTTTTACTAGTTGTTATGCTCTAGAAATATTTGATTTTTTGTTTAACTTTGGTTATGGTTGAAAAGGGTTCTTTAAGTGACAACCGTGAGATCGATCCTGAGTTCCATGAATCAGAATCAAACATCTTTTTTCATCGGACAATGGTAGTGTCCGTGAGAAAAAAGAGGGTTCTGGGCTGAGTGATTTGGTTGATCAAAGGTAAATAGTTTTATTTACAAACAAAGACAACCTTGATTATTTATATGTCTTTAACTGACAAATATTAGAAAAAGTTAAGGGCGAAATGAAAAATAATTATTAAGAAAAGCTAAGGGCATGACAAAAAAATGGTCAGACATGGCGTGGTGGGTTGTACTCGCTCAACGATGCACATTGGGTTCAGTAGCGTCAGGTGCTGCCACAAGAATGTGGTTATGAGAGGGTAAAATTCCATTCTAGTTTGTGTCACCATTGTTTTAGTTCACCAAAACACACATAACTTTGGTTGTGTCAATTTTGTCATGTAATTTTGCAGGCTATAAGATTTTCACACAAACCAGCCATTGGGTTTACTTCAAACGACTTTGTTAACAAAATAGTTCAGAAAAGAATGGATTCACTTGCACTTATCAATGTGATCCACATTTTGCACATTACCAGTCAAGTACAGTTCTACAACCCTGAAGCAATAACAAAACTCGCTGAAAAGTTCTACCAAAATCCCTCTCAAGCTCGACTTAAGGTGTGTATCATATCATTTATACAACTTTATAGCAAACAATGCTCCTCAGGGAATCTAAATTTTGAAATATCAAGTTTTTTGCGTTAGACATGCAACTTAATTTAATTGAGTAATTTTTTTTATGATTTTTGTTTTTTTTTCAGGATATTGAACGAGTAGTTTTCATCCTATCTCTTTTTAATTACATTCCACCTTCCACTCCTGATATTTTAGATGTGATTCTTAATGAAATAGAACAACCTCAACATCAAAAGGACGGTGAAAGTTATCCTTTGATCATGCTATCACTAGTATACTTCCTATCTTTATTACAAAAGTATCCAGAAAACATCATACGGAAAATCATCAACGACGAGTCTTTGTTGAAGAAAAGCGGTGAGTACCAGTTGAATGGATATTAGTATTTCATTTAAAATATACAGTTCTCTTACATATGAGGGTTATCCAGAAAGTAAATTACGTTTTCGGTTACGTCCGTTAGGGGAGAAGCTAGCGTGGCCATGTTGATACATGTGGTCATTCCCCAGTTCAGTCTGCATCTAGCCGATCAACTCTCAGGTCCCGTCTGTGTCGTACTTTTTACGTTACAGTGTCCCTTGAAAATGTCTTTGTCAATTGAAAATCCCGCGAGCTGTAAAGTGTGTGCAGTAATAAGGTTTTTCGCTGCAAAAAACTGTAAACCGATTGAAATCTATCGGCAGCTTTGTGAAGTGTATGGGGACAATACCATCACTGAAGGTGGAGTGCGTCAATGGAGCATTCACTTTAAATAAAAATGGGCGAAGAAATGTGCACAACGAAAAGTGGAGTGGAAGACCCAGCGTGGCGAATGCCAAACTTGCTGAAAAAGTTAAAGAAATCACAAAAATCAGCGAATGGGTGCAGCGTTAACGGTTTTGGACCATTACCACAAATATGGCGATTCACTATTTAATCGGATTGTTACTGGTGATAAAACATGGGTGAAACATGTTAACTGTGAGACAAATTGCATAAACAAATTGCAGTCAATGCAGTGGAGACACACAAATTTCCCTAAAAAAAAAAGCATGCAAATGATGTGGATAAGGAAGATTGTGGTCACCTTATTTTGGGACAGAGAAGCACACCTTCTGCTTGTGGATTTTCTAGAACGAGGCACAACCATTGACTCAGAAAGGTATTGCCAAACTTTGGAAAACTTTAGAAGAGCGGTCCAAAACAAGCGTAGAGGAAAGTTGAGCAAGAAAATTCTGCTTTTTCATGACAACGTCCGACTACACACAGAAAATCACACTTGTGAAATTTTGAATTGTTCAAGTGGGAGTTGTTTCCTCATCCACCGTACAGTCCGGATCTTGCACCAAGCAATTACCACTTGTACCCAAAGATGAAGAAGTGGCTGGTAACGCACAGCGTTTTGACGGTGATGAATGGCTGCAGGAAGAAGTAACGAAAGGGTTAAAGGAACAAGCGGCAGAATTTTATGACGAAGAAATTTTAAAGCTCATTCATCGGTATGATAATTGCCTAAATTTGTATGGCGATTATGTAGAAAAGTAGTATTTTAGTGTGGCACCTAATTGATTCCAGCCATTCAATTGATAGCTTTGATTTGAACACTGAAATCTTACATGTATCTAAAAAAGGACTTATGCTCAACACACTTGAAGAATACGAGATCTACAAAGCTACTAAACCAGACCCGCATAATATGCTCAATGAGAAACTTAATTATGGCTTCAATAAATTGTTCAACACAGTACTCGAGTATGTAGGAAATGGTGCAGTTGGCAACATTGACCAAAAACAAACAGCTGATAACAGGAGTGAAGTAGGCTAGCCTGACAACGTCTAATCAGTTCAGTGACAGGTACCGGCCGGTGCATACAATGTTTTATAAGTGTTCTTTGTGTTTTATGTATTGTACTATTTATTAATGTGACGAAATTGATGAAGATGGATTATTAACGTTCTTATAATGTTTTGATAATGACTACTTGTTAGTCGAAACTATAGTAAACACGTATGTCTACAAAAGGAATTGTGACGTCTAAAGGTATGTAACCTGTTATAATTGAGACCAATTCCAGAAGGCTAATCATGAATAAAAACAAATTTGTTATACTTTTCATACAAAAAGTTAAGTGGTAGTATGTTTTAAACAGTTGCATTTATTGGTGATAGTAAATAAATCTTTTCATTTGTTTCAGGGGGCAAATTCATGATACCCATGCAAGCGATGCAGGTGGATTTCAACCGAGCTCTGGAAGGTCCTGCAGGAAGTGAATACTTACTGTCTGCACAGCTAAGGGAATATCTAGCCAGGGTAAAGAGAAATATAAAATAAGTTTTATTTGTTCACCTTGAGACTAATAAACTAATTGGGTTTGAGTACTTGCTACAAAAATCTTTAGTAGCTACATCTGGTATTTGTCTAGAAGAGTGACTTATGATTTCATGAGCTAAATCTGATTTAACACAATGTGGAGGAGGCTCCTAAATATATAAAAATTTGTTTTGGGGTGCGCAACTTATTTAAAAGTGGCTTAAAGGGGCTTTAAAGTTGAGACTATTTTACGGGTGGCGGACGCGGTGCGCGCGGCACTCTGTGGCAGACGACAGTCTCTGTCACCCACTACAAATTAACTTTAAGGTGAATAAGTTATTATCGTGAAGTTAGGTTAGGTTAAGTTAGTTTATTTTTTACGTTGAACATATTTAAAAGTGGCTTTAAAGTTGGGACTATTTTACGAACGGAAGTCGTGCACGCGGCACTCTATAGCAGACGACAGTATCTGTCACCCACTTCAAACTAACCTAAAGGCCGAATAAGGTGTTATCGTGAAGTTAGGTTAGCAAAAGTTAAGTTAGTTTATTTCTATTTGTAAAAACATCGTTTTAATGGTTTCCGTAACTTTCCCAAAGTTAAAACATCGTTATCTGGCCTTTTAGAAGGTTTGAACTTAGAAAAGTGCTAAAAATCCATAAGTCACTCTTCTAGATTTTTACCGTTCATCTTAATAAAATTAATATGAACTTTAATTTTTGTTGTTTAGTAAATGTAGTAAATAGAACAAGCTAAAATGTGTTCTTGGTTTTATTATACTAATGGTCTCCTGCTAGGTTCATGCACAGCTAAATTAAATGTTATGAAAATGTAAAAAGTGTTGATCATCACACTTGCCACAATTCAGTTCTTGTGTAAACCCTAAAAATCCTTGTAATTGTGCAAGTGGAAACTTATTGAGCATAGACATAGAATCCTTTGGACACCACACTTTTAGTACCATAAGTGTAGGAACACACGTTGCTATTGTTCCTGCAAGCGCCACTGCAATTAAGCTCTAAAAAATGCCTGTGCAGTTTCATGTTTGGCATGGTCTTGCCTGCTGTAACAGTTAATAAATATTAAATGTATGACCTATTAATAACTGACTGTCGACTACTAGTCTCATACTTTTCTTATGGACCAAACATTTTGATTTTCCAACTAGATCTGTAATTTGTTTTGTCAAATCGATGCCAGCGGAACTGTTTGCACAAGCAAATCTAGTAGTCTAAATGGCCTTGGCGTTCAAAGGGTATTTTCTGGCTACTGGAAAAGTTCAAAGACACTAAAATGTATAACCCTCAGCTGAATATTAAAATTCAAGTTTGTTAATAAACTCTTTGATACAAAAATAATGTTGATGTTCCAGAGGTATTCAGAGTATGTTCCCGATGCAAAGTACAAGAAACTCAACGGGTTCGACGAGATGATGCTGGAGGTCATAGATCTCACTAAGGAAGTGTTGGGCGGGGAAAAGTATTGTCTGGTCACTCGGCCTCTACCCCACTTCGGCAAAGCAGGTCCAGTTATATATTTCTGCAGGACTTCTTTTTAGTTCAAAAATCAAATTAATTGAGATTTTATATAGTCGATACCTTTCCTGCTAAAAGTTGTATGAGGTCACTTGCAACACTCCTCTCTTCACTATAAACCGTCCTTTTTTTTAAGAAGTTGTTCTTTTGTTCCACAAATCTGAACTTGGGACAGGAAGTTGTCCAGATCACAACTAATTTGTACAGTAAATTTTACTAATGTTTGGGGTCAAAGTCAGTGGTGTAGTGGTAAATTTGGCAGAGTGGGAACGCAAAATTTTATCTGGGTTATCATAAATATTAGTGTAATAAGTGTAAACCTAGGCACTTTACAAAGCAGATTAAGGAGTATGAAACACCTAGGGGAAGGGGAAATCCGGAAACCTTCCCCCCGAAATTGTTTAAAATTTTTAAAAGTCATGAAACATTGAAAAGCATTTTTTTCAGTGTGAGAACACCGTTCCCACACCACTACATTCCTGGTCAAAGTGAACATTTTTTAAATACTCTTAACAGCTAACAATTTTATCAGTTGGCAGAATGCTCATTAAGGGAGACCAGCAAGAGTGTAAAAACATTACGATGTAGTCTGATCGATTATGTTAGTCTACAAGCGTACAAAAATTGTATGTTTTTAATGATTTAGAAACTATGTGACAATTTTGTACAAGCGATTTATATTGGCTTTATAAAGGTTTGCAATCCTACAAACACTGTATGTATCATAGTTTTTACTTGATGTCAAAATGACTATTTAGAGTCGATTGGAGCCATATGTTTATGTTAGACTTTATAATATTAGTGTTTTTTCAGAAGTCTCTAAAGTACATTGTACTTTTACGTTGTCCAAACAAATTTTTTACAAAAATAAAATTTGAAAAATCATCTTTAAATTTACGTTAAAGAATATATTGACTTTTAATTTAAAAGTTTTAAACTCAATATAAACACTTCTTCATAACACCAGCAATCTGTTTTACTGCTACCCTGAGCACCAACATTTTTTCCATCCTCACTGCGCAGCCTTAAAGCCATTAATTGTAAAACTAAGAGTCATATTATCAGTGTACTGCTTGTATGTTGCATCTATTTTAAATATTGTATAATTCAATTTCTTGGCATATATATAGGCTTAGTCATAATTATGACATAAACTGTGCTGGAGAAAGAAAAAATCCTAAAGGGACTCCATTAAAGGTCGTTTAAGGGATTAAAATTTAAAATGTAGTTTAAATACATATGATAGTTTGCTTACAATCTATACTTTAAGCAATACATTCGGTTGCAGATATTCTCTTCCACTTGGACGACGAAGGGAATCCATTGGAGATCTCGGAAGAGATGAGGTCAAGAGTTTTATTCGAAGATGTAATCCGAGCTCCTGACTCGAAAGGATGGTCCTGTGTCGTTATCGGAGGCCGGAACATGTACATGCACAATCTGCCGAGACTGATAGGTGAACAAGTCACCAAGCAAAGGCAACTGGAACTGTTGGGCTACAACACTATCAGGGTGAGTACAAGTGGAGTGATTATACTCACCCTCCTTCCTTACAAGAAGGGGTCGATGACCCCCAACCAACCAACTAGGCATGACTAAGAGTTGATAATTTGTAGATTTAAGTTTTTAACTTTAGACTCCCACTTGTCAGATGGTCCGCCCGGCCACCTGAGGCCTAAACATAAGCTACATTTACAATTAATTATTTGATCGGTTCTTTTGAAATTAGTCCCAAATCCTAAGGTTTTGTTGAACAAGATTTGTGGTTTTGACCATATTAATTCACTTAAAATAGGGCTAAAGCTTAACTACGTCAGTTTTGAAGCTCTTAAGGACCCCCAAACGTCTTTTTCTTGTATTTTCGGATAATTTGGCCATTTTTCGTTTAATTGAGAGTCCGGTTCCAAAGGTGCCCAAACGAGAGGAGTTTACTGTGAATTATAGCTTAAATGATCAAGTCAAAATAAAAATCAAATACATTTGTCATTTTTCCAATTTTAGATGTTAATCTAATGTTTTCAAATGTTCTCAGACCACCTCTGCCTCTTGGGGAAATATTCAATACTACTTAAACCAGTAAAAGTATTGGTTTTAAATTCCTGTGTTTGCTGCATTGCTTAGGTATTTAGATTCCTTAGTAATTTTGTTTCAATTATTTTGTTTTAGCTTCCGCATCATTACTGGAAAGCAGAGAAAAACAAAGCGGACTATCTAAAACTGAAATATTTTACAAGAACTAACTAAACATTAAAGCTTTATTAGAAAAGTTAGTGTGTTTTGTATTTCCTGATCCACTTAACCAGTGGTTAGTTAACCGGCTGGCATGGAATTGATAAACTTGTAAAATTTAGTGATAAAATAACACATTTTGAAGCATTTTGACCTTAACTTTCAACTGCAATATTTATAGAAAACTAACAGAATTAAACACAACAATTAAGCATTAAAATAAAACTAAGTGAGAGCCAAAGGTGCGTAATGACGCTATCAATGTATCGACAACCGACTAAACTGGACTGAATACTTCTTATGATTGCAAGTTAGAATAATCAGTTGTACCAACAGTTTTAAATGCCAGTAGTTTTATTCAATTTTAATTTTCTATTGGAACAATAATTGTTTTGTCCATCGTGTTGGCATCACTGATTGATTATCAGCTGTAGATGTCCGCTAGATCGGCTGTTGATCTACAGATAATTCGTCTGACGCCGAATGGAGCGGATTGGTAGTGGTGGGTGAAGAGGGCCGCATGAGCACTTGGTTGGGGCAGAGCCCCAAGCAGTCCGTATGAATGCATTGAATGACGCCACGGCACCTCCTCAGCTGTCGGTTGCTTCTCCATATGCGCATAGTAGCTCAGGCGCCTGCTTGCGCCAAGCATCGCTCCATACGCCACCACGCTGGGTCTGATCTGACTGTGCGCTATAAAACGCTTGGATGAACAAATTTATTCATTTATATTATTAATAGAGGATTTAATATGTAAATTTAGATATATTAACGGACGGAGTAGCTGCTCAAGAGCCCATTAGGGCTGCCACTGAACAGATGTATAGGTAAGAATACGCAATAAATAGGTTGTACAGATGAGAGAGCTACAAATCAATAAAACACATGTTATGCATGAAATATTGGTTCTCAAAATTCCAAGATTAGACCCATGGATCCCAGACTCACAGGTCTCAAAATTGTCCGCTACACTCTGATCTCAGAATTGTATTAGTACTGGTGAAAAATCATCATCGTCAGTTTAGACATTTTAGTTTCTTCTAGATTTATCTAGGAAAAGACCTCCTGAAATGTAAGTGGTTCAATACAGTGTTGCCAAAACATACAGTGAGATCAATGGTAGGGAGAGTGAAGCGTTCAATAATATTAATACACTCATAAGACAAAGTTACACTCATTAGACATACTTTTCGCCATTTATTATTTTTCAAGAGTTGCATTACGTTTATCAGATTTTGATTTGCTGTTGTTTAACTTTTATACATTGTATTTTAACCAAATATTTCCATGAAATAAAATAATCATGTTAAACAGTTTTTAGATCTATCTAGAGTATATTGAGTAGTGAATGTAGAGTGTGGTGATGTCTAGAGAAAGAAAATGTCAAGAGTGCTAGAAAAAATATGAAAGATAACTAGATGATTGGGACGTCTAAAGAATGAAGGACACAAAACTAACAAGAGTTATGCTGGAGACGACTGAAGAAGGACACAGACTGAGAGGAAGGCCCAGGATAAGTGAGGAGGGACAAGTGTAAAGAGGATGTTTTCGGGAAGAAGAAGAGGAACGAGAACTATGGAAACTGGTGATACAGAACTCTTAGACCGACAAAAAGTAGAACAGGACTTTGATTTAAGATATGTTAATAAGGAAAATATTTAATACATGTTTCAAACAATACATAACAACATAAATAGGTTTAATATAGTCTACTACAATAAACTAAAATCTTGTACACAAAACCTATGTCAACACAATTGAAACATGTTCATTTGGCAGCACATTAGTTAATTGTTTCAGGATTGTAGAACTTTAGTACAAAGGTACTATTGCAAACACATTTACTTGCACTCAAACTTTATACTGGTCTAGCATATGGTTGATCGTCGTCCTCGAAAACGTGATACTTTTTATAAACTGGTTTTCGAGAGAAATCTTTTTTGTCTTCTTGCCAGCCACGAGGAGGAGCTTTGTCATAATCAAAAGCAGAATCCACTTCACCGAAACGACTTCTGATTTCTTTTATGTCATCTCTGTAAAGATATCAAAAGATGTTATACAGATTATATAGTATATACAATATGTTTATCTGAAAAGGGTTTCTGCTTTGAATCATAAATTCAAAATTGTTTGATTTAAAAAGAGGTGTGTAGCTAATCAGTGTTCTATTCAGTTTTAGTATATTAAAGGTGTAACGTAAATAACCCGGCAACCATTCACCGGCAATTATTCATTTTCTACACAATTTACAGATACAACTCTTATTTTGTTTAAGTATTATTTGTTATGTAGGGTGTTAATTTAACTGACCTGTAAACATCCCCAACCACCTTCTTTCCGGTTATTGGATCAGTTATGTCACCCAGGGGGTAGATTACCTCTTTTACTCTGTGTTGGATGACTGTTGTTAGTTTTTCTGGAAGATTTTCTAGCAAAACGACATCCCCAACCTTACTCAGTTTATTATTGTCTTGTGCATAAATCAATTCAATATCCTTGTAATACTAAAAATAAAACACACTTTTATTAACAAAATTACAAGTCCAAGAATTTAAGGTCTATTAAAAGACTATCTTTGAACACCAAAGGGATTTTTAATACTTTCATTAAACTGGGTGAACGACGCCAGAGGCCGATCAAACCATCAGGAGTCTATGTGAACAGGCCCATACTCTTTTGGCCTAACACCCATCTAAACGTAAATACATTAAACCAGGGGTAAATAGTCAAATACACACTGATTACTGACTATCACTGATTAAACTTGAATCAAGATCGTATGCAATCTGTAAGGGCTATTCAGAGTGTAAATTACCGTGTGCGGAACAAACGCCGAAACAGCATGGTGCTGTTCAATGGTCAAAGTATGATTGAGGTGGCATTGAAAGGTTAAGAAAAATTAGTCTACTTTATTTAAATAATGGAATAGAATAGTTTATTGGCCACAAGATATTTCATACAAATACATAGGCATGTCAAGATAAATAACAAGATAAATAAGGTTTACATAGATTTAACTTACAAGAAATCCTCTTCCATCAAGCTTTTTAAAAACTCATTTACAGAATAAAAGGCTTGATTTAATAAAAATACATTGATTTTCTCCTTAAAGTTAGAGTACTCCAACTGTCTTAGCCTAAGAGGTATCTTATTCATAAAATTAGATGCTACGACAGTGGGTCTTTTTCACTTTTGCTTAGTCTATGCTGAGGCAAGTTTATTTGTTTGTTAAATCTAGTGTTATGTGAGTGGATCTCATTTCTAAAACAATTTTTTCCATATTATTTTAAATATAACAAACATTGCAAGATAAACAAACAAGGCAAGGTGTATTTTCAATTGTTTAAAGAGTTCATAACAGTGATCTAGGTGACCTACTCCTGCAATTATGGACTGCTCTTTTGCATGATAAAGATATCTTGTGCATGAGGGGCTCCACCCCATACAACAAGACCATAAATGATGTGATGAAAAGACCAAAGTAAGCCTGGCATGGACGCCATCCTGATCCAATTCACCAGACAGGCGCTTTCAGTGCATGAATGCAACTACTTAATTTATTTTGAGACCAATTAAATGGTGACGCCAACCAAGTGTTGGTGAGGGTTAAGCCCAAGAATTTAGGATTGTTCGCTAATTGTTCCGTAGAGATTTTAGACCAAATAATTCTGTGACAGTTTTGTTTTTATTTAATACCAATTCATTAGCAGTCAACCAATTTTTGGTGGTTATGGGAAGAGAGGACTTTAAAGTCCTAACTCGCCACCAATAAAGTCGCCATTTCATTTCATTTCAATTTTGAATAGAATTTTGGCTTAATTTTGCTTGCTCCAATGCGAGACTGCAACTAGATTGCCTATCAATGATTGTAGTGTCATCAGCATACAGGACGACCTCCCAGGCAGACACTCACACAGATTGTTGACCATGACAATAAACAGTAAGGGACCACGACAGAGCCTTGGGGACCCCACAATTTACCTCCAGAGAACTTGATTTGTTGTCATAAAAGACATACTGTTTAGCTAGTGTTTATAGCTAGGCCTAAATTGAAAAGGAAAGGGCTACTTTGGATAGGCCTAACTAGATTTGTAAAGGCCAAAGTCATATAAAAACATAAAAATTAGCGGTTTTGACGGGCTCAATAAATATATTTTACGTACCACATTCATAAACTCATTCAGTTTGAACCTAGTGATGGCTACTTTTACCATATTTTCTTTAGTCGTTGGTATAGTTTTTCCCAAAAGCAAAATAGTCTTAGCAGCTGCTTTCGCCGACATAATGCTTCAAGTCTTAGTTTGTATCAAATATTACGAAATGTGTGTAAATTAATAAAATTGCCGTTCCTACAATCTACTTTTTGCACAAAAATTATAGTGTTGTCTTGCATTCAAAGCCAAAAAAGATTTTATTATTTGAGGTTAGTTGCTACTTGCTTGTAGTATATTCTGTCTGCTACAGAGGTGCCTTCTTTATCCCACAGATAATTTACTTGAAGTTTTGAATACTTGTTAGTCGAAATTATAAATGTATTTAAAGTCAATGGTCGAAACTAGTAAACACATAATGTTTTACTGAAGGAATTGAGACGTTGAAAGATAGTAACCTATTATAATTCAAACCAATTCAAAGGCTAATCATGAATAAATATTTAATTGAATTGAGACTCCAACCACTGTAATATGAGTATAACAGAAAAACACCCTTGGTAAACAATATTTTGTCATACAAAACATTGTTACCAAGGGTGTTTTTCTGTTGTATCCATATCACCTAAACAGTTAAATCACTTCGATTTCAAATTATTCACTATAAATAATCATGGATATAGAATCATTTTAAAGCGAACTGCTTTAAAGTATAACCTCTCTGGAGCTGAATTGTAGTGGATTCGACTATCATGTAAACGAGCTGCTTAATATAAACGATCCCAAAAAATCCTTCATACATATTAAATCAATTTTCCTACCCAACTTTGACGTATACTCTGTGTTTTGAGGCTTGGAATGGTCCCCGCACAGAGTATGGATCTCCGTTTCCATAACAACCGATATAATCAAACCTCATCCCACATCCGTTCAACTTTGATTTGTTGTAATTATTTAAAATGTCTATATTGTAAAATACTATGAAAGAAATAATTCATAATATTTCAGTGTTTATAACTATGTTGTACTGGTTATAGACATTTAAAATGACATTCGTGGTAGATGTTGTGTCAGAAGATTCTTTTTATGAAAACATTTGCCTTGGATTGCCCAAGCTTTTAGGTAAGTATTATTGTTCAGTAGGGTTTCCTAGGACACGGTGAACGCTATATTACAACCGTTATACGAGGTGAACTTTTGTATTAAATGTAATGAAATGGGAGTGTTTTCCTAGAGAGAGGTTGCCACTTCCGTATGATTGCATTAAAAGCAAAATTTACCCACACACCCTTAAAAACACTGTCCTAGTAAACCATCATGGCTTTGTGTAAAAGTTTTTTTAATAACCCTTCTGCCTTTAGAATGAGTTGAAAGGTAGAAGAAGAGGCCTAGCTGTGGCACCCGAACCATATACCAGATGAACAAAAGAAAACAGATCAACTGCTGTTTACCCAACACCCTAAAAGTGGATGCAAAACTAACATTCTCTTTGAATTTAGTGCAACTTTTTGCCCATTGGGGTTTGGTCAGAAGGGCTCAATTGGTGCAAAGTGAAGTTTTGGGACCACACAAGGCATGTGATGGCAGTGTCCAGAAAGTTCTGTGTGAATGCATTGCTGATTAAAACAATTTAATTTTAAAATAATCTAAAAGGCAAAATTATGTTTAATTTCAGGTTTGCCTGGTTTACATGGAGAAACCAGAAGGAGACACCAAGAAAGAAGAACCAAAAATCTGGTTGTTGGATCGAAGTTACGAGTGGCATTTCTTGGCAGACAGTTTCTCGCAATACTTCCGAATGATGCTGGTCCACCAAGGCTTGCCCCAGTGGCAGTTTCGGTTCACTCCCATGGGCCTGACTCCCTGGGCTGAGGTATGCCGGAGTAAGTTAAGAGTCGGCAGAAGTGGGTGGCCATATTGGATGGATTCCGGTAAGAACAGTGGAAATAATAGTAAAATAATAATCCATATAACTCAGCAGATTGTTAAGATAGAATCGAGCCTGATATTTCATTTGAAAGACAATTTTATGTTTTGGTGGCTTTACTGCAGGCTTGATTTTTATCTAGGCTACATATTATAAATACAAATTTTAAAGTTAAGACATTTTTGGTCTGGTGTAATCCCTAGTAAGCATGAATTTGAAAGCTACTAAGCAATCAAATTGTTTTTCAAGTAATTCTGCGTTTACATTGTTCTCATGGTAATATAACCAAAATGGCCACCTCTTAACTCTTGCCAACTCTTAACAGATTTAAAAGTTGGAATCAATTACTGTGATAAGTAATGAAATATGTTTAAACTTTAAACATAAAATTGTGTTATTTAAAAAGATTCTAAGGGCAACAAGAAAATTTGTTTATTGCTGTTATGAAAAATTCATGGTATAATTTTCAACAAATGGTGGGACTTTTCCTTTACTTGAACGTTAAATACTGCTTTTCAAAGTTAAATAGGCAGACTTCTTTTCAACGTTAAATACTGCAGTAGAATAGTAATTGATATTTAGATTTTGTTATATTGCTTTATACATTGTAATATTGTAAAGAACCAAAAAGCATTCATTAAAACCAAGTTTAAAAATCTATTATCAAGACAGAAGAAAAAAATTACTGTTTTAAATAAGCCCAAGTTTCAGGAATAGCATACTGATCACTGGTTAATCATCAATTATTTAATTTCACTTTCTTTAACATCAGGTGGAATTTAGTGTTTTTAGATTGTTAAAACCACTTTTTGGCGAAATTTCTCTACCGAAAGGAAACTTCCTCGATTCTAATTTTACAGCTAATAATTATTTGACTGAGATATTTACAAAAGGAACATTTGCACCAAAACTGACAAAGTATGAGACTTGTAGAGAGCTCATAGATACAAGGTGAGTTTTATCTCATTTTTCCAAAGGAAATTCCCTAATAAAAATAGATACGAACTTACAATTTAAATTATAATGTTTTGCTTAGTGAACTTTCAAATTATGATGAGTTGGTAAAATAACATTTTCCTTTTTCAGCAAATGATGTTCATGATCTGTCCTCATCTACTATCAGAACAAGACATCAAAGGTCCAAGGTTTGATCCTACTCTTAACCAAATTGACCCAAGTATTTTCAAAACTCGAAATAAAAGTTCAAATAAAGCAAAGAAATCTGAAAAATAAACTGGTTTAGTTAAAGCTTATAAGATGTTCCTTACTTCTCCTTATGATGTATACTTATAGGAATGCCAAAATAATAATTTTTTGCATACCAATGTTTTTAAATGGAAAATATATTGATGATTTGAGGTTGGTTATACATTGTTGGACACATTTTGGGATTAGAGAATGGCCAATTGGCTCAAAAACGTGGGAGTTGTTTTATTATGTAGCAGATTTAAAACAGTTTGATTAGGGACAAAGAACAAAAATTTGCACTTGATAAAATTGCAAACCAGTATACAGGGTGTTTTTTTAAGTGGGCTACCACTGGGAAATTGTAAACTATAGGTTTTACAGGAAAGTTTAAAAGGGGGACATTACATAGCTTTGTACCATATTAAAAATATGTGAGAAACGTTTTTCAAAATGGCCATCATTTTCCAATATGGCGGGAAACATTAAAATATCATATGAAAACCCATATTTTTTATGATGATTTTGGATTAGTGGTATCGGTTTAAGACATTTTTATTCTTGGCATGAAAAAATGGGTTTCCATATGAAATTTTAAAGTTGCATATTAATACAGGCCATTTTAAAAATGTATTAATTTTGAAAATTCATCACTAAAATTATTTAAAACTGTTTCATATTCTAGCTAACCATTATTTCTATTATATATGGGTTAATAATAACTGGGTTTCTATTCTATAGTGGGCCACTTAAAAAATCAATTTGGGTACATAAAATACATGAAAAAAATATTTTTTAACAAAATGTTCAATTTGATATTTAATTTTTGTTCAAAACCAAATTTTAAGACATTATAATCTTGAACCTTTTACGATTTACCCAACCGTTTAGACAATATGACCATCTATAGTTTAAAAAAATTATGTAAATTATTAATGGCTTTCTATGCCATTTGTTGCAACTTTAACTGCATATATCTTCCAAAAAAACTGTTCTATATTTAAATGACATGTTTATTAGGTGAAACCTCTGGACTTCATTCACTCACCTTGGTGAGGTGAGGCCCAAAAAGTCGAGTTTATTAAAAAAATCCTGTTGTCAAATGATTCTATTTCAAGAAGAATATGTTACATGGCTGAAGATGTTCAGAACCAGTTAAAGAAGCAAATAAGAGACAGTTCTTTTTTGCAATTCAGTTGGATGAGTCAACAGTCAACTAAACCTTTCGCATTTGATTGGAAGAAATGTGTTTCAATGTAGTGATGGAGCAACTGCCATTATGGGAAAGAAGAGTGGCTTGATTGCCAGGTTAAAATAATTTATACAGAATGCAAGCTGGGTCCACTGCTTTTTACATAGGCAAGCTTTGGCAGCTAAGAAAATGCCAGATGAATTATGGCAAGTTTTAAATGAAGCTGTCAAGATAGTGAACTACATCAAAAGTCGCCCACTGCAAAGTAGGTTGTTTAATAACTTGTGTGAAGAGGTAAGAGCCTTGCACAAACATCTTT
Organism: Matsumurasca onukii; assembly: GCA_018831715.1. NCBI lineage: Eukaryota > Metazoa > Arthropoda > Insecta > Hemiptera > Cicadellidae > Matsumurasca > Matsumurasca onukii. The sequence continues at coordinate 72,712,017 of CM032058.1, read as the reverse complement.
TATTTCACACTGAAGTATGGTGGCTATCCCGTGGTAATATATCAAGCAGGCTGTTTGGATTAAAGTCAGAAATGTTGTTATTTCTGGTTGATATAGTAAACCCGAATTTCCACTTTTTCAGTGATGAAAAGTGGTTGGTTAAGCTTATTTGGCTGACATCTTCTCTCATTTTGAACTTATCCCTACAAAGACCAGACACAAATATGCTCAAGACAGAGTAAATGCATTTTAAAAAACTCAGTGTTTGGAACAAGAGTTAAGAAAGAATATTTTGAAAATTTTGCACCAACTCAAGAGTATATATAGAGTTTCTGTCAAGTATTAACGCTACATCCCCTGACACTTCATCTCTCTCCTTACTAGTATCTTCTCAGTTGGAAGGTTTGATTGAACAGTTGACAGATTACATTTCAAATAAGGATACGAGTGTGTAGTCAATCCGTTCAGTGATCAAGTTGTAACAAAAGCTGAGCTAACTGCTCGTCGACATGATCAACTGATCAAAATTTCAAGTGATCAGTTAGCAAAACTCACTTTTAACCGTGCTTGTATCGACAAATTTTGGATAGGTATTAAAAATTATACCCAGAACTGTCCACAAAAGTATTACAGACTTTGATGCCATTTTCTACGTCTTATAACTGTGAACAAGGTTTCTCCATAATGGTGAAAATTAAAACAAAACCAAGAAATCGTTTGACCTGAAAATGACACTCTTTTGTGTATTACAAAACTCATTCCGGACATAAAAATTTGTTTGGAAAATGACACTCTTTTGTGTATTACAAAACTCATTCCGGACATAAAAAAATTGGTTAATTCCAAACAAGCTCATATTTTCCATTAAATAGTATTAGGCCTTTTTCAAATTGTATGTGTATTACAAATTTGTAAAGCCTATAATTTTGTTATTAATAAAAACTACAGCTATAACTGATTTGTTTTTTGATTTTCCTCCATATCCCGCGACCCCCCTGGACACATCATGCGGGCTACAGTTTGAGAACTCCTGCACTAGTTTCGTCGGAGCTGATTAACAGTGAGGAGTGGTACAGGTTTGCTATCACGGGTTATAGGTATGCGTGCCACCCCGCTGTTATTCAGCTTTGATAAAACTAGTGTATATAGTGTAGTTTAAGTGCAGTGAACAATAATAAATCAATGTTATAATGTAGTGATATGGTGCTCCGATGATGGCATTTTGAGGCCGAAATGCGCATCAGAATTTAAATTGTCTCTGCCTCAGGATCTTCAGGCACACTAAACAAGGTAATTGTTATTTAATAGGTCCTGAAACCGGATATAGGGAATTTACATGTAACATTTAGTGCTAAGAATAAAGAAAGAAGACACTTAAAATGGGCACACTTTTGCCCCAAAGTGCATAGTGTGAAAATCTTAATACATCTAAGACCTTTAGGTAATAACGTATTTATATTTAATCATTGACTTTAAATATCCATTTAAAATCGGCTTAATTTCATAAGATGTTGCCACAGATAAAGTGTGATTCGGTGCTACTATTTTACAGTGAGATCCGCGCTTCAACAATACAAATATATAGCATAATACTCATTGACAATTTTACAAAAGAATGCTTTGTTTTATTGACATCTTTATATAGCGTACTATGAATTACTATTACTGTACTACTGTATTTTCAGCAAAAATATGTGTAGGGTATACCCCAAAGATTAGGTTAAACCACAGCTGTTTCTATTGCATCCCTTTTCGTTAGTTTGAGTTTGACACTATCGACTGTCATGTGGTAGACCGGCTGACCGCGAGTGTGCACTGCTCGAGATTTGTTTGTGTTGATTGTTGTCCTGCAACGGACAAGAAAACGTAGTTCATACAATTTTAAAATTTATTGTGATATAAGTGATTTTACCTTCTAGGATGTTTCGCGAATAATAGAACCTTTCGCTATAATTGAAACAAAATAGGCGTGGTGAAATACTAGAATAACTGAAGGATTTCTGATAGTTTGTTGAGAATGTCCTATTATTTCGACAGGTTTTGTGGATCTCAATTTTGGGTAATATTTAACACCTCATCTTATTATTTATTAAACGAATTCATTTAAAATATTGTTTTTCACCTTACTTATCTATTTTATTTCAAGGACAAACACCAGTTTTATACAATCAATTGCTTCCAACTTCATAAATTCCTAAATTCACCAAATGATTACGGACAGACTACAAACGCTGACTGACTGATGATCACCATCTTCCTTGGAAACCATACCGATTTTCCAGCCTTGAGATTTTACACACCACTTGTCTAGTTATATCTACATTTTTTGCACGGATATAATTTTCAAACTCATACCACTCGTAGAATATATTAGACAAGTCGGTGTGTAAAATCTCAAGCCAGGTAGTCGTGGCACCCGGTGGCAAACTTGGAACGTATATGGGGAAATAACATTATCAGTCAGTCCGTTTTAGTCTGTCCCATACTTGCTAGGGTAAGCAATTATACTTGGCAACTCGATCCAACCTAGTTTGACCTAACCGCTTTGACATTACTGGTGGTGAAAGTGTTTCACACTAGAAATAAAGGGTTTGGTTGCCTAATTATTTTGCAAAAATGTTGTTTTATACACTGATGAAAATATCAAATCTCTTTCTTATCTAGTCCAAAAGGGTTTGATTTAGAGTGACCCTTATTGAAAAATATTAAAATCTACACAATAATTAAGTGTGATACAGCCAAGTATCTTTATTTATACCATAACATTGCATTTTAAATTTAATACATTATTATTTATTCCCAACCTTTTTTCAGTTACTGAACTGTAATAACTTACAGGCTTATTATATGACTCCTTGTGACTTTAAATTTTCTCTTGTTCCTTCCAGTAATTTGGCTAGTGGTAATGTCTGCAGCCACTAAACGACTCGGCAACTCAACAGTTCAGCTGATTCTCATAGAGACTCTAATGTTTTTAGCAGCATTTTTTGACTATTGGTGGTAGTTTAGCTGCTGAGTGATTTAGATTAGATTTAATACTTTGTTTGGGATCGGAAATTCTTTGTTTACCTCAAAATATTCGGAGACTGGAATTGCCATGACTCTAGAATTGCGGCAATTGATCGCTGCTAGTAATCAATAGTTGCGACAGCAACATGTCTATGTCACTAGCCGGATTCCTATAAGTAAAGTTAACCTTAAGGGTTTGCCGAGCAGTGCCGCGGCAAGGTATGATTCAAGGGTCTGCTAGAGGCCAACTTAGGCAAGCTAAAATTGTGTATATGCTTACCTATTAAAAATCGGCCTCTGTACAATAGTAAAACTTGTCCTCTAGTTTCTAAAACCGTTAAATCTGTTAATTTGAAATTATTTAGAAAAATGAGACATTTGACATCCCTGTAACTCTTGCAAGGGCTTGATTTTGGTTTGTCAGCCAAGCTTCATCAGTTGACAGAGTGCCTGTTGTTAAGCTAGCTGTTACGTGTGCTGTGTCTTGTGATCCTTGTGCGGACGAGTTTAGGCTTTCCTTGAGGTTTTCACTGAGGCGGACTGTAAGCAGCTATTTCTCAGTGATTGTCACCGGGCCAGGTTTCATGAGAGGCTTTGGGGAGCTGGCGACCCCCTGTAGTCTAGAGATAGCTGTTCAAAGTTGGAAACTTGTGGGTTGAAAATTTTGAAAGTTGTAAAAATTGTAGCACTCTAAAGAGTTAGTGTAACTGAGTGCCAGTACTGAGGACCAATTTATAACTAATTTGATTTAACAATAAAAACCTTTTTTTCTTGCTATGTTTAACAGGATGCAAACCTGACCTGGCACACTGAGCAGCCTGATTTGACTCCGTGTCTTGAGAAAACACTACCCGTGTGGATCCCAGGGTTTGTGTTGGTGCTGTTTTTGCCACTGGAGCTTTGCACAATCCGTCACAGTCGCACGAAACACATACCTTGGTCCTGGCTGAATGTTTCCAAAGTCGTGAGTATTATTTACAGCTAGGAAAAGATTGTTGGTAGATACGAGGGCTGTTCAGAAATTAACTTATTATTATTTATAGCTAGTAGACGAAATAGACGAAAGATACCATATATTCCAATTTTACGTCGTTAGATAGCCTGACTCATTGTGAATCCTACGGTATTGCTCAACATTTTGTTTTGACAATTGTACATGTAATATTCGTTCCAGGAAAGTAATATCCCTATTTGCTTTAAAAAAATAACTTAGGCATCCATTATTTTTCAAAAGAGATTTTTAGAACCTTGTTTAGTCAAACACATTTCAATTCTGTCATTGACTCTAATAGGTTGTGTGTAATCCAGCATTTTGCGAACTTAAGCAGGTTAAAGAGTGAACTGCGTCCACTTCTGTATGGACACTTGCGGCGGAATGTCACGCAATGGCTTAGAGAACCTTGTGCCTTAGTTTCATAAGTTCTCCGATCTTCATTGTAAATATGCCAAATTACAGCTGAAAGAAAGCTCTTCAATATGAGTATAATATGTCCAAAAATAGAGTGCATTTTAGAATATTTAACGGAACTTCAAGTAAAACAGCTTTGAATTTACTGGTCGATATTTCTCGTGGTTTGATAATTAGTTTTGAATATTATACTATTGTCAAAACAATATGTTGAGCATACCGTAGGATTCAGAACATCAGGCTATCCAGCACCAAAAGATTAAAACTGTTGACTGTACCCTGTCTCTACATTTTAGAACGCGTTCTTTTTTCAAATGTAAATGCGAATTGTAAGAGAATTGATGTGACTCTACTAAACCAGAGACAGGGAGAACTATCGAACTGGGAGACACAGAACGATGGTTCATGAACGGTTGTCCCTCACTGGCAGGAGTTCAGTTTGTCAATATACAGTACCTCCAAATTCGATAAAAGTGCTACCGAGCCAAAGACTCTTTCAAAGTTCGTCTAAAACCAGTTTTGACAGAAAACCAGAAGCATTTTACAGTTCAAACAAGTTTTTGGCATACAATTGGGATATTGGAGAATCAGACTAATAGGGGTAGGACTGGAAAAATTAGAATAAATGGGAATAGTACTAATGTAAGTTATCCATGTTTGAAAGAGATCTAGATGTGGGTGATTGCAAAATTTTATATCAAATAGTAGACGATTGAGATACATGCTTGTAAATATGTCAATTCAATAAATATTTTAGATCTTAATTGTATAAATGATAAATAAATATTTTATTTATTTATCCAGCAACCCATAATTTGCATACAAAATTACTTTCTTTCTTAGTAGTGTTTAAAATATAACAAAAAAATTGGTAGATACAGAATGTTTACATGTATTAAAAAAGATATTCACTGTCAGGATCTTCATCTTCAGACACTAAACAAGGTAATTGTTATTTAATAGGTCCTGAAACCGGATATAGGGAATTTATATGTAACATTTAGTGCTAAGAATAAAGAAAGAAGACACTTAACAATGGGCAACTTTTGCCCTGAAATGCATAGTGTGAAAATCTTAATACATCTAAGACCTTTAGGTAATAACGTATTTATGGTTTAATCATTGACTTTAAATATCCATTTAAAATCAATGGCTGTTGCCACAGATAACGTGTGATTCGGTGCTACTATTTTCCAGTGAGACCCGCGCTTCAACAATACAAATATATAGCATAATACTTCATTGTCAATTTTACAAAGAATGCTTTGTTTTATTGACATCTTTATATAGCGTACTATGAATTACTATTACTGTACTACTGTATTTTCAGCAAAAATATGTGTAGGGTATACCCCAAAGATTAGGTTAAACCACAGCTGTTTCTATTGCATCCCTTTTTTCGTTAGTTTGAGTTTGACACTATCGACTGTCATGTGGTAGACCGGCTGACCGCGAGTGTGCACTGTGTTCGAGATTTGTTTGTGTTGATTGTTGTCCTGCAACGGGACAAGAAAACGTAGTTCATACAATTTGAAAATTTTATTGTGATATAAGTGATTTTACCTTCTAGGATGTTTCGCGAATAATAGAACCTTTCGCTATAATTGAAACAAAATAGGCGTGGTGAAATACTAGAATAACTGAAGGATTTCTGATATTTTGTTGAGAATGTCCTATTATTTCGACAGGTTTTGTGGATCTCAATTTTGGGTAATATTTAACACCTCATCTTATTATTTATTAAACAAATTCATTTAAAATAATTGTTTTTCACCTTACTTATCTATTTTATTTCAAGGACATACACCAGTTTTATACAATCAATTCGCTTCCAACTTCATTAAATTCACCAAATGATTGTAATTTTTGGGACAGACTAAAACGCTGACTGACTCAATGTTATTTCCCCATACACGTTCCAAGTTCGCCACCGGGTGCCACCGACTACCTACAGCCTTGAGATTTAACACACTGACTTGTCTAGTTATATTCTACAAGTGGTATGAGTTTCAAAATTATCCGCAAAAAATAGGTCTAAGAACAACGTCCCAGTTCGCCACCGGTGCCACCGGGACTACCTATAAGTTATAACCTTGAGATTTTACAATTGGATTTGTCTAGTTATATCCAACCTACTTTTGCACAGGTGATTTTCAAAAGTCATACCACTTGTAGAATATGATTAGACAAGTCAGTGTGTAAAATCTCAAGGCTGTAGGTAGTCGTGGCAAACTTGGAACGTATATGGGGAAATAACATTAGTCAGTCAGTCTGCTTAGTCTGTCCCGTAATTTTTTGCTAGGGTAAGCAATTATACTTGGCAACTCGATCCAACTTTTCCACACACTAGAAAAAGGGTTTGGTTGCCTAATTATTTTGCCAAAAATGTTGTTTTATACCACTGATGAAAAATATCAAATCTCTTTCTTATCTAGTCCAAAAGGGTTTGATTTTAGAGTGACCCTTATTGAAAATTATTAAAATCTACACAATAATTAAGTGTGATACAGCCAAGTATCTTTATTTATACCATAACATTGAATTTAAATTTAATACATTATTATTTATTCCCAACCTTTCTTTCAGTTACTGAACTGTAATAACTTACAGGCTTATTATATGACTCCTTGTGACTTTAAATTTTCTTTTTCCTTCCAGTAATTTGGGCTAGTGGTAATGTCTGCAGCCACTAAACGACTCGGCAACTCAACAGTTCAGCTGATTCTCATAGAGACTCTAATGTTTTAGCAGCACTATTTAATTATTGGCATTATTATTCTATATTTCTATATTTAGAGTGGCAAGGAGTTAAGAAGTTGCTAGTGATGAGTTGTTTTGTAACGGACGATAATTGACTTTTGACTTCGAGTCCTCCAAAACAAGGCCGTTCCCTCAAACATTTAACCTCTTCGTAAATTGCTTTTGTACACCACTCTGAAAGTCTGTCAGTCATTGTGGGAAATTGTCCACTCCCACAATAGCACAATAGCTTTGTTTGATATTGCTACAATACAATTAACACTGTGAATCATTTTTCATGACTGACAAGTCTAGGTTTTGCGGTTAGTTTATAAGCAAGCATGTTGCTTCTGAATTGGCTATAGAAATACTACTTTTTATCATATTATTTAAAGTATACATATATAAAGTTCAAAATTACTGTCATAGTTTTATAATGCTAATTTAATTTAATCATATGTTTAAATGATATGTTTAAAACTTATTTGTTTTGTAATTTTTTTATTAGTGTCATTTATCTGATGAAGAGTGTTGAAAACGCTTGAAATATAATAAGTTCAGCCTTGTATTGAGTTTTAATTTAGCAGACTAGCAACAAAAATTATTTAAAGTGTTTATTTTGTTTAAAATTAATTGTTTTTACCTGGTACATGTTAAAAAACTAAATTATGTTATTTACAAAAAAATAGACTTGTCAATATATGATTATACAGTGGCAAATATTACAAAACATGCTCATTAATAGTATTTCAATTGTTCCGATTTTAAATTGTAAAAACATGGTAGTTGTTCAGCTACAGTAGTTCAACAAAATCTTTTGATTTCAAACCCTTCCCGCTCTCCGGGCTCAAGGCCGAAGCCTCTCTCAGTCAAAAGTTCAATTCCGCTTTCCGGGTCTGAGATGCTGAGGTCCTGTGGTTAAAGTGAGAGGCTCAAGGCCGAGGTCTCTCTCAGTCGTGAGTTCAATTCCCAACCGGGCACACTGGTGTGGTGCAATGTATGTGACTCGTCAAATCAAATAAGGTGACAAGCACTTTAGAAACTTGGCGAGTTGATAATCTCTGTGTGTGAACTCTACTAAAGAGGTGGAATTCAGATTGTTAGTTTTGTAGGGTTTTAACAATTATTTCATAAAAAAAATCATTTGAGTGGAAATGGCCAAATCATGCAACAACCAAAAGATAATAATATTTTTTATCGTCAAAACAAACCAGAGCTTGCTTAGATATGTACGTAAAAAATATTTATCAACGATTACAACTAAACTTTTGAGATTTAAAGTCTTCTTCAAAAAAGTCTTCAATAGAAAAAATGTTTTTTCTAATTAATAGCTTATTTTTTAGAATTGTCTTGAATTTATTCGTTGTTTTGGTTTTTTATCCTATGTATTTGGTAATTTATTATAAAGTTTGACCATATTGCATATAAGGGAAATCTTTTGTAGAAACTTGTTTTGTGATTAGGAATTTTGAATAGGTTGCAAGTCTTATATCTAATTTAGTTATTTAGATAAATTTTCTGCCAAAAGTAATTGTTTGTTGGTTTAAAAAAATACTTTATATAAATATATTTAAACACAAATTTTAAATTATGTTTTGTTAAAAAATATTAACACAAGAATAACACTGTGGCTTTTGAACACCCAGTGCAATTTTTAAAGAATGAAAATGTTTTTACCATGGTAGATCTTTCCCAGATTATTACTCTGTACATTAAATAGTTTTCAAAACACAAAATAAAACAATCTTCAAATTAAAAAAAATATTTTGAACATTTATAATTAATTGTCAAGTTTATGTGTTGGTGAAATTTCAAGCACTGATCCAAAATTATTCCTTAAAAGATTCTTTTTGACGAGCTTTGAAAGCCTTTGGCTCTGGGGCACTTTTGATCGAATTTGGAAGTCTGTTGAACTGAACACCTGACTGTGAGGGCAAACGTTCATGAACCATCATTCTGTGTCTCTCAGCTCGATAGTTCTTTCTGTCTCTGGTTTCGTAAGAGTGTACATCTATTCCTCTTGCAGAGTCGCATTTACATTTGAAAAAAGTCACGTTTCTAATATGTAGATACAGGGTTCTCTGTTTTGTTCTTATAAATGGAAACTTTGCCCTAAGATTGTTCAACTGATTTGCTAAAAGAGTTGCATTGAAAACTAGCTAGAAGCTTAGACACAATGCAAGTAGTTCTGTAAAAATTAAATTGGTCGTTTTGCTAGTGAACACTAGAGCTTTCCGCCAGCTTTGCTTGCTGCCTACAACAGAAAGTGGTCAATGACAAGTGTTCTAGACAAGGGTGCTGGTGACGCACGGGTGACGTTCCTGCCAGAGACGGACCTGATCATAGTGCTCAAGGATGGGCAAGTGTCGGAGAGTGGTAACTACAAGCAGCTGGTGGCCAACAAGGGAGACTTTGCCGACTTCCTGCTCCAGTACCTGGTGGAGTCTGATGACGTCGATGGCTCTCTAGGTCAGTGCCAGTTGTTAGAGGTTTGAAGGGGAGCGTGGGCTTTCTGGTGCACACTAGGAAGTTACCGCATTTTCGGTTGGAACCCCTTGAAACCAAGAAAAAGAGCATAAAGAACTCAAGTTGATTTTCCGTTACACTTTATTTTATTTGTATACTACACTTGGTAACTAAATTCTGATTATTTTCTTCATATTAATCGTGTCACTTCAACGCTCTACATGATTTTGATAACATCATAATTTAGTATTTACAAAATAAAAAATGGTTTTCAATCTATTTCCTAGTTAGTTTCAGTCTTCCCTTTTGTGCAAAAAAATGTTATTGACATTTTTGATAATAAATAAGAAAGAGTTCAGGTTGTTTCCTCAAGAATTCTTAGGAGGTGCGGGATCAATCTCTGCAGTCACCACCGTTAATTTTGTCAAGTTACTATGCGGTAGCACTAGGTGAGGGTCTGGGTTGAGTGGTAGGAAAGGAGTATTGTCCTAACTTCACCTTGTTAAATAAGACAATCTTACCATTTTTACTTACTACTTGCCACTTATTTATCCATGCCATTTATCCGGGACTTGTAAATTAGTTCTATATACCGAGTGTCCCACGCAGAGGTTTAAACGTTTAATTTTACATTACGTGCCCATTCATGCACCAAACTTTTTAAACTTTACACAGTTTACAAAGTAAGTTCTAAAAATATTCTGGGAAAATTTCAGCTCCTTAACCTTTGTAGTAACAAAAGGGCGGCATATTGAAAATTTGACCAATTTGCTTCCTATAAAAACTACTTTCATGAGTTATCATCTGATTTGTTTACTACGTTGCGGTTCTTACGCTCATTGTTGAAAAACAGCTGTTTGATCGTAAAATTTCGCTTGAGCCATAAAAACATAACCTAACTTTCTTCGGTACTGTTTTTTGAAAGTGGAGTGGAGAAATGGCTTTTAAAGATAAACAAAAAGTTAAGTGTTGTGTGTGGGATATTGCTTTTTGCAACGTCACTGAAGCAATTAGACAATTTCAGGTTGCCTACCCAGGAATTGAACCACCTAGTAATCCAACAATAACAAAGTGGAAAATCTTTTGTTAGAAACTGCTAGTGTTGTCAAAAAATTCCTCTAGGCGATCTAATGAGGAAAGAGAAGAACTAGTGTGCGCATCAATGCTCCGCTCTCCAGGTGAACCGAAATCACCAATGAACGTTGAACTTGAATCTGGTGCTACGAAGTCTTCTATACAGATAATTATTAAGAAAAACAAAATCAAATTTTTCAAAAGTCACCTAGTTTATCAACTTTTTGAAGATGATCCGTACAGGAGAGTGGAATTTTGTTCTCGTATCATTGAATTCCATGAGTTAGATCCTGATTGGCATACTAAAATCATTTCCTCAGACGAGTCCACTTTCTACCGCAATGGTGTTGTAAATAGGCATAATTGTAATTATTATAATACCGTTAATCCCCACATTCTTGAAGAGACTCCAATTAAATCAAAAGGAATTACTATTTGGGCGAGTGTCAGTTGTAACTGCGTGTTATCTTACGACATTTCAGACAATACTGGGAATAGGTATGCCCGATTTTTAAATGAACATGTCTTGCCCCTTTGATGGTACCAGAAATGCATCAAGCAATCTTCCATGTTGGATGGTGCTCCACCTCATTTCACAAATCATGTCAAGCAATTACTAAATGACAACCTTCAAGGCCGTTGGATTGGTCGTGGAAGTGATTTTTTAGATTGGCCACCCTGATCACCAGATTTAACTGTATGTGACTTCTTTTTATAAGGTTACTTGAAGGAACAAGTTTATACCCATAGCTTTAATAATGATGAGGAACTAAAACGATCAATAGAAGAGGAACTCCGATACCGCGGAGTTTCTTTGAAAGAGCTTACTAATCATTTCTTAAGCGCTGTTATCAGTGTGTTGCTGTGGATGGGTTACAGTTTGAATAATTTTGGACTTTCAGGTTTTACATCAGGCTATGTTCTAGTTTTTTTTTAAATATAAAAGTCACATTGCCCTAGAAAGTAACAATAAAAATATTTTATAAAACCAAAAACCCCTTTTTTAATGTTTTTCAAGTATTGTTTTTTAATATGCCGCCATTTTGTTTCTACAAAGGTTAGGGAGCTGAAATTTTCCCAAAATATTTTTAGAACCTACTTTGTAAACTGTGTAAAGTTTAAAAAAGTTTGGTGCATGAATCAGCACGTAATATAAAATTAAACGTTTCAACCTCTTCGTGGGACACTTGTTATTGAAGCTATTGATAACACTCATAATAATTTGATATGAAATTTTAATACTGACATATTTTTGCAGACTTAGAAGGGATCAAGGAGGAGCTGTTTAAAAACTCTTCTTTGAGAGAGAAATACCAACGAGCGATATCAGTGAAGAGTGAAGGCTCTCATAACTCCTTGCAGAGGTATTGCACTAACAAGTTGCTTAATTTGATCACTCTTTTCTCTCTAGTCATAGATTTCTAGATCAAATATTTCATGTGCCAAACTTTTTTTACACTTCACTATTTAATTGAAATTATCGCTAAAAAACTACCTTAAAAAAACTATCTTTAAATCTAAAAATAAAATTTTAAAATTATTTTAAATGCATTGTTTTTATAATAGTGTTTTGTAAAAGATCTGATAAACTAGTTTTAAAATTTTAGTTTTTGTAATACTCTAGAATCTTGCTAATCCAAACCCCGCTAATCCAAAAATCTGCCTTATCCAAACATTGCTAGAGGGAGAAAAGTTGTAAGATTGTTGAGTTGGTAAAATAAATAAAACTAGATTTCCAAGTTATATCCATACTGTATAGGTTTAATAATGAACCATCACTCACAAGGACACACTATACAAACAGGTAGCGCACACAAAATATTTTTGAACAAAACACATCCACTTGGTGGGATAGCAAGGGACACACTGACAGTGTGACACGGTGAGTCATCATTTGTAATTAGAATGGATGACTGTACTGTGTAGGCCTGGGTGCAGGGGTTGGGGGAAAGGTGTCTTGCTGTTATGTAAGCCCTACTGCCACAGCCATCTGTGTACTACCTGTCATATCTCTGTACGCTAGTTCCACACCGTTTATTATTGCAGTGTACAACAGGATCAAAATACATAATTTCTTACATTTAAATATGAAACGTTAGTTGCCAAAAAGTCAATGTTTGACCATATGAGGTCAATATATAAAAAATGAGTCAGTATAATTATGTCAAAAATCCCTCAATCCAAATTATTGATTATCCAAACAGGGTCCGGTCCCAATTAGTTTGTATTAGCAGGACTCTAGTGTATATAATAAAATGTTATTGCCTGTTTATTTTTGTTAGTCTCTGATTTTGTTTGAAAATAAAAGGCCTCTGTTTTGAATTAGGCAGTTGGTTGTTTTGTCAATTTAATGAATAATCTGCTATATGTGTTTAAAGACAGATATCCAGCGATTCCTCTGCACACGATGGTTCTACTCCAAGTATTTTGAAAGAATCTAAAACTTCACTGAACAAAGAGAAGGAAGCTGGAAAACAACAAAGTGATAAGAGACAACTTATGACTGTTGAAGAGGCGGCGACAGGCAGTGTAAGACTTTAAAATTATCTTAGATAAAATAACAACATTTCTAAATGTATAATCTTTTGAAAGTTTCATAGATGTTTTTTAAGGCTGGAATATAAATGTATAATATCTCAGGAGATTTCTAGGAATTTGTCAATTTGTAATGTTTGGGTATGGAGTAGACCTCGGCAAGTGCATTTTGATGAACTTAAAATGTCGTTTTTAAAAGCTCACACATTCTAAGATTGGCCAAAAAAGGTGTGCTAATTGCAATAATGTCAAACTACGTAACTACCATCAAACCGGCGACACTGTAAGTTATGAATAAAAGGGTTTTTGTTAACATAGAAACAGATGGACTTGTCTATAAATGTTTTTGAATAGCATGTTATAATTACTTGCATAAAATTACAGTTACTGTTTTACATTATTGTAACCTCTCAGATCATGACATTATGCAGATTCACTATGGGATTTGTCAAATATTATTTAAGTGATACATTTCAAACATAACTAAAATCCAAGAAATAGCCTAAAGTATTTTTGTTTTCCTCATAAGTCGTAACTTCATATTCAAAAATAAAATACAGTGTGAAGGAAAAAGAAGTAAACATTTTCCAAGGATACTGCTAAAGGTAGATGCGATACCCATGTACCTATTGAGATGATATACATTTATCTTCACTGAGCCCGCAAAGTGACAAGTTAGTTAGACTAATAGTTAATTAGACTATAAACATTTGGCTTCAAACCAATTGCTTTTGCCTTAAACTCAATTTTCAATATTTTGGTTTATTTTTACTCTTTCTTAAAAACTATTTCTGTACCTTCACCTCTCGTTAAAGAACTAAAACGCTGCAGTATTCACACATGTTGTGTGGCTTGCAGGTTAAACTGAGCGTGTTCCTGTACTACCTGCAAGCTATCGGCTGGTTCACAGTGTGTGCGGGCGTGCTAGGCTACACCTCCTACCAGCTGCTGTCTGCCGGCTCCAACTTCTGGCTCTCCGAGTGGACCAGTGACAACTCCACTGTCATCAACGGCACTCAGGACGTCAGCAAGACTCACTTCTACCTCAGCGTCTACGGCAGCTCCGGCATCGTACTAAGTAACTTTCGCTAACTACTCACACTTTCCTCCTTGATATTTACTAGAACTGTATTTTTTTTACAAGAAATGCTTTTTTTCGCTTGATTTCATGAAATTTTTAGAGGGGTTCAAAGATAACTTTACTTTTAACTAGAGCTGTGTGGGATCCCAGATTTCCGGTACCGGGACAGGATTGAGATCATTTCCCGATCCCTTCCCCCTTGTACCAAAATTTCGAGACGGGAAATAAAAACTGTTGGTGTTTTTTCCACCAAAATTCGTGTTTTATACTTCCAAGTATTGTTGTCGTGAGTGTGTACTTCTGGTGAAGATAAGGAACTAGTGTCTGAGCAGTTCTAAGTAAACAACACCTCTCCCCCTATCCTTCCAGCTTGCAATATTGTATGTATTTTTATTGTTCTAAAACCTTTGCAATTTACTGTAGTTCAAAACTAGTATAACAACTCTAAAAACATTACAGTAGACCTTCCTCGAGCGGACCTCGCCGACGGTTCGGGATGGTCGGACCACCCTCGGTAAAAAAAATTTAAATTTAAATATCTGAAAACACATTTTTTGTTACATACAGTATTTTTAACATCAACGCTTCGCTAGTAATTTAAACAATATTTAATGACAATATAGTGCACTAAATCCGTTGACAATACGGGCTACATGAAAGCATAACTGAGTTCTGAGTTTGCGAATCGATGCTGGGGTTGTCAGGATACACCGCGCAGACTGGAGCAGGGAGTGGATCGATAATGTCAGGCTATCTACTGCGCGCCGCGAGTCCCTTCTCCCGCCCTGCACTGTCACAAATGTAAACAACAGTGAGTTACGTGCAGCTGATTCGTGATGTGATATCTGTATTGTGATAACTTGTGTTAGTGTGTCGGGGGATTTAATTGTGTGATTACGATGGCGGACAAAAAGCATAGAGTGTTCATTAGTATGGAGGAATTTTATTAAAATTAGAAACCTTTTTTACTGTAAATATGAATTGTACATAATTTGTGAAAATACAGTATTTTGAACGAAATAAATACATTGTCGAACGTTAAATGTGTTTTTATATCGTAAGACCTTCAGTGTGAGTACCCTCTACGAGTGAGTGGTTTTAAGGTATGTGGCTCAGCTAAACACGTCAGTAACCGATCTGGACCTCAAATTACGTCATCTTGAGTCTATTTTTATTGATCCTAATGCACCAGGATAAACGCTTATCTATCCCCGATCGTCCGTTTTTCAAAATCGGACCACCTCCGCCACATTAGTCCGTTCTATCAAGGGTCTACTGTATTTATCAACTGAAATTCATCATTGTGTAAATGGAGATGAGATAAGGAAATAACAAACACACACTCTCCTCAAAGCCTGAGCCCACTGTATCATGTGCATACAGAGAAAATGCTGTGATTGGTTATGTAACCCTACCCTTACAAGGTTGCCTAGCAACAGCTAATGACTAGTAGACAGCTGATAAGGGTGCAGCTGCCCACACTGACACAACACCTTCCCCTCCTGCCACTGGTCTTCTCTTTCTAGCCTTCACTACTCATCTTTGTGCGCTGGTAGCTCAACAGTCTCATTCCTTCACTCTCACTCCTTACATTAGCAGCAACCTCATTGTGACATAAGATAGTTTTGTGATTCATACTCCTGACTTTCCTTAACTATTTTTGCAAATTTTTGGGCTAAGTGAGTCAGTGTTATTCATTGTGAATGGGTGAGGGTGAGTGGGTTATGTAATAGTTATGATGTACTTTAAGAATTTTGATTTTAAAACTGTTGTGAGCCACAAATAACCGATTGATCATAAACAAAATAATTTGATTGAAGAAACTCAATTTTAGGTAATATTTTTTTAATAAGTCTATTTGCCAGCTTTTCCCATTCCCAAATTTTTTTTAAAATCCCTCCCGTTCCCATCCCGGACTCAAAATTCTGCTCCCGCACAGCTCTACTCTTAACACATTAAAACCGGTTAAATGGAAATTAGTAGAGGAGACTGAAGTAAAGGATTAATAACTCTACATTTACCCTACAAAATCATACTGAGATATTGTTCATTTATTTATATTCCAACCTTAACAAACATCTATAAGACTTTTAAATTCCAAGCTACCGGTAAGTAATATTTAAATAATTCACTCTTTTACTGTTGAGCATGTGGATATCAAGTTTTCTTTCAAAGTTCAGATAATTTTTTCACGTGTTGACTAGCATATTATGTAAAACTTTCCGGTCGTACATAGTCAGAATTCTGACTAATTTTCTGAAAATTGGCCTACAGTGATTCCAGTGGGCAAGATGCGATACAATAATTTGCAAGACTCTCTTCTGTGTAAATGCCTGTAGCACTTAATCAGAAGCCGCAGAATGATCCCAAAGAAGTAAACCATTTGATAGATGACAATGGAGAAATGAATGGTAAATAGTCGCAAGGTACTTCTCAGTGTGCCCCTTATTATCAAAGCACAAGTTACAAAGTTAACCGTCAATATTGTATGTATTAGCTTGATCCGTATAAGTTTTGCTCCAAGTTAAATTCTAGTAATTTTACTTCAATAGTATTTTTTATTGGCATGTAACTTTTATTAATTAGACATTTTTTGCATTTGGATTTTTAGTCCTGTTCTTGCGAGTTGTTGGAATTTTCTTAGTAATGTTGTAGTATGCAAATTTATTATTTAATTTTATTTAATTGTAGGGTTGGATTTTTTTCTTCTCAATTGGTTTTTTGCTATATTGCTTTTACTACCTAGTGTGAGTTCAGTAGACTGTTTGGCACCTATAAATTGTATTTTTTTAAACTCTTGGCTCCCTATTGCTTGAAATTCCCCCAACAGTGTCAATAATGAAAAGCAGATGCAATTTAACCTGCCTTGGTTTGTAAAATGCTGAGTTACTCGGAAATTCAAATTTGTTTGACACAGCGAGAGTTCTGCATTTGATTTCAAACATTTTTTAGGTTAATACGGCTATTATTTGACCCGCAAAAATATTAAAAGTAGAGATAGTTTTTATTTGTTATGTTTAGAGAACCTAGCTTAGAAAGAAAATGTCAGACATACTACCTGGGTCACTATAAGTCAAGCTATTTAACGACAAATGATTTGCCCCGAACGATTTTACTCGTCTACGAGTTTAAGTGTTTAAGCTCTACATCAACGGAAATTAATTTCTGAATAGCCCTTGTAGAATGGTGTGTTCAACATTAAGAGTACTTGTGGTGTTCCAGCCATCTGCAACGTGATTGCCCAGCTGTCGGTATCGCTGGGCTGTCTGTACGCGGCGGCGCGTCTTCACTCTGCCATGCTGCACCACGTACTCAAAGCTCCGATGAGTTACTTCGACACCACCCCCATCGGCCGCATCGTCAACCGCTTCAGCAAAGACATCACCAGTTGCGACAACATCCTCGCCTTCAACATATCCACCTTTCTCAACCTGGGAACTCAAGTGAGTAACTGGGACAGCCGATAAATCACTTTGCTGGGACACAAAATCCCAGAACTTTGACCAAAAGTTCATCCCTAGTATACGAGTAGTGGCTTAATTGACCGAGGTTTGGATTGGACCATTCAAACAATCCCAATGGATCAACCAGTTTAACCCTCTACCTGGCAAACGACGATTCAATCGTTGCTTAAAAGTGTCACCCCACTGGCAAAGAGCGATTCAATCGTCGATGAATCAAGCATTTTTCAAAACGGGTTATAAATAGTAAAACTTGTTTAATCACTTCGGTATTAATACTGTTTTACTCAAAAACATTGCAGATTGCGATGATATAATTGTCATTTACAAATACTGCGTAATAAATGCGTAGCAATTTTCAAAGTGACGGCAGATATTGCCGCGCTGCAACTCAGCTGACGTGAATTTCCCTCAAACTCCCGATTTTACCCGCAGATGTCTACTGGTAAATTTCGTCCTAAAACGAAACAGTTGGTATTACTGTGTGCTACGTTTCTTTGTCAACAAGGATATATTTGTTCCTACTCTGTGGCTTCTTCCACTTAAGTAGTAGTGATTTTTTCAACTTGATCTCTTCGAGTTTATACTGGCAAACGACGATCGCCAATCGTCGATGGTTTTCCATTGTTCTATAAGCTATATCGATGTTTTGTAGTAGTGTTTGGTACTATTCACTTCGAACGAGACGCTGGTTACATAGATGAGAATATTAGAGCGTTTGGAATATAGACCGTTATTGATTTTGTTCTGAAAGAAGTGAAAGTTGTTCGTCACACGGCAGGGACGGCATTGCCCCCCGCCATTTTATGCCTCGTCAATGATACACCTCAGTTGTCAGTTTGTTGCTGTGGACTGTGTTTGTTGTCATTTCTTCAACTTTTGGACATATTTAAAGTGTTTAGTGATGTGTGTGACTTATATCGGTAACTACAACAGTATATGTAACCAATTTATAAGTGTGTAAATAAATTTTCTTTGTCTATACAAATTTGAGTTCTTACTGGCCTGTCTTTTCGGGTAACTTTAGTTAGTCAGCTTTCAGCAAAAAAATCATAACTATTGTAAAACAAATTATATCAGAATGGTATTTTTATTTTCTTACACAAAAAGAGTCATCTTTAGCTTGATATATTTTTTATTTGATCATTTGGACAAATAGAGTTGATAATGCAAAGTTATTTCTAATTTGCAAAAACGTTGAAATTTGCCGACTTTTAGTAAAACTTCATATCTTTGGTAAAAAAATCATATCATATAAGGATTTTCAGTGTTTTACACAGAAATGTATTGCCTAAAATGTGCATACACTATACATTATATAAAAAAATAAGAAACCAAAATTATAGTTTTATTTTTAGATTACTTTTTGGTTTACTTTCAACTCAAATTTTCAACATTTATGAAAAAGAAAATACAAGACCTAACCAGCCCAAAACAAGATATTTTATGTAATATTTTGTATTCTTCCAGCTCATATTTATTTTGTATTTATATTTTGGCAAATAGAGTTTATACGGCAAAATTACTTCAAGGATGCAAAAATGTTGAAATTTGTCAAGTTTCGGTAAAAAAATCATAACTATTGAACAAAAAATTATAAAAAGATTTTATTTACAGTTTTATGTAAGGAACTAAATTGGTCAACTTTTGTATATCTTGAAATTTTGGTAAAAAAACCTTTAGTATTTTTCCCAGAGCTCTGCTTTTGAAATTTCAGATCCGCTACTACTGACTTAGGTTATTCAAAGTGTTCTACCTTACAAATATATTTTTTTTCAGGTAAGTAAATATTATAAGTGTAAAGCCTGTAATGTGCTGAAAACAAAAATATATAACACTTTGGGTTTATCTTCAATATTATACCATCTATAGGGGTTTGTATGATACCATGCTCAATGAGCTAAAAAGGGCCTGCCAGTATAGAAATTTCTGATGGCCAGGTAGAGGGTTAAAAACAGTAAAGTTATTTTTTTAACCTAAGTTAGGATTACTTAGTCCTCTTTGCACCTTGACTTGTACTTAACGTTATAGCAGTCTCCTGATGTTACTTGATCACAAGTGGCTGTGGGGATTAAACCTATGTCACTGGAGTGATGAGCTCAAGAGCGGTAGGTAATATCTAGCTATTTGTTAATTACTTATGTTTAACTATGAAGAATAAAACATAAAAGAAAGGTCATATTTTTCAGCTAGTGGCCACAATTGGTGTGATATCGTTCAGCATGCCTTTGTTCATTTTCGCTGTTGTTCCAATCATGACATTCAACCTCTTCCTTCAGGTATTTATGACTTTCATGTTGTAGCTGAAAATCATTTAGGTTAGTCAAATCTAAAAAAAACACCTTTTCTCAATTATTAATGAAGTTTTGTAATTTACAATTAATCACTGGAAACTGGAAGGAACTGTAATTCCAACTTGAAAGTCGAGATAAAAAGCTTGATTTCAAGTAGGGATGGGTCGGTTCCAATTTTATGCCGTTATCGGTTATCGGTTCTCAGCCATTTGTTATCGGTTCCATCGGTTCTTTCCTGATACTAGGTGTGCGAAGTCCCGATTTCGAAGTCGAAGTTCGAGTACTTTCCGATACTCAACTCGTTTCGCGTTGATCGGCAGTCGAATTTGGTCGAGTAATTTGCGCTGAAGCAGTATCAGTCGTGATTTTACGCGGTTAAGCGGAGTCAGAAATCGCCGCTAGGTACCGGTTGTGATTTCACCCTGAGCGTTACCGAAATTAGAGATCGCGCCAGCGGTATCGAAGTCGTGATTTCAGCAATCGTTAGCGGAGTCAAGAAATGCGCTAAGTACCGAAGTTGTGATGATTTCACTCGCGGCGTTACGAGAGTCAAGAAATCGCCCTTGACGGTATGAAGTGATTTTACATGAGCATTAAGCGGGAGTCAAAAACGCCATGCGGTACGCGAAGTTGTATTTCACGGCGTTACCGAAGTCGAAATGCGCCATGAACGGTATCGAAGTCGTGATTTTACGCGGCGTTAGCGGGAGTCAAGAAATCGCCGCTAACGGTAACAGTTGTGATTTCACCGTTCTAGGAACCGATGTTTAGCCTGTCGGTCATCGGTTATCGGTTCCGGCAAGAACCGGTGGAACCGAGAACCGGAACCGACCCATCCCTAATTTCAAGTTTTGAAGGTTTTACAGATTGAAAATAATTGAGTAACTTTATCATGAACCCTCCTTTATTCTATGTTGAATTGTTGCAGAGATTTTTTGTAGCGACCTCACGACAACTGAAAAGACTAGAATCAACTACCAAGTCTCCAATTTACTCTCATTTTGGTGAAACTGTTCAAGGTAGTTCTTTTTTACTTATTCTTAAGGAAAAACATTGATCTCACCTAAAATAATATATTGTTCAAAACTAGCAAAATCAATCTTGTAGCCAAATGTACCTGTAGATCACACAACAGGGTTCATTACTTACAATTTTTACATTAACTCAAACTACAAAAGCTCAAACATTTACCTCTTCTTAAATGTAGGGTTTCCTTTAACATTTTATTCAAATCAAATCAAATATCTTTATTGTCGTTTTACAAGCAAGCATTGACTGTGTCATAAACATAGCCTTCACAAGCTGAGTCTAAGTCTTAAACTAAAAGAATACAAATAAGAAAATAAGGGTTAAAAGTCTACATCACAGTTAAAAAAGTCATTTAGCGAATAAAAAGGATTGAGCAATAACCAATTATAAAATTTATTTATGAACATATTTTCTGTGAATTTTTCTATGAGCTTCTTTAATGTATTGAAGATTTTTAGTGAAATTACTAAATGGCTGTTACATGTTTTGCTTAACCTTGCGAATTCTATTACTACATTTCCTTTGTGCCTTGTGTTATAACTCTGTCTATCATAGTTGTATTTAAAATTATCTTCATTTTTTAAAGCATAGCAAATAATATCAAATATGTAAAGATTTATAACAGTTTGCAGTTTTAGTTGAACAAAAAAAATATTTTCAATCTACTTCCCGTAAAATAATCTTCCAAAAGATAAGCTATACATTCAAATATCTAAAATGACATCTTAACACCAATAAGTATTTGTTCATAGTGATCAACCCTGCATTACAGACACTTCACCTGTATGTAAGAGTGATCCTCGTAAAATTATATCATAATGACTGTCTGTAGCTTGACTGAAAACTAGCATGAGTGACTAAGCACCTTTCTTAGGCTCTGGGCCAGAAAATTGTTTTAAAAGAAGTAAATACAGCTAATTTCCTTGTTTAAAGAGGATAGCTTTTAGTAAACTTTATTCAGTGAAAAAAAACTTTTAACTCAGTGTGATGGTTGAAAAATTAAAATTTTATGGCGAAGTTAGGATTATAAAGTCCTTTCTTCCACCTAACCACTAACTAGAGTAGTTGATGTTTTATATCCATACACTGCCTACATTCTTTACTTTTGACAGAATATACCATAGTTTATGTTTGTTTCCTGATTTTAGGTGCACAATCGATCAGAGCTTACAACATGCAAGAATTCTTCATTGCTGAATCAGAACAGAAGATGGATTTGCATCAATCATGCAACTTTCCCAACATGATATCTATGAGGTTGGCTTATTTTGAATTTCTTTGTTCAAGTAGTTAGTGAAATTAGTTTGGTAGTTCAGTCTTTCTCCGTTAACAGTCTTTAAAATTGAGTGCAATCGGAATGTTTGAGTCAATATTATTACCTCTTCTTAAATGTGGGGTTTAACCCTTTGAGGTTGCGTGTTGACTATAGGTCAACAAACGCTATTTCCTTTGAACGCTTGGATGTGCATTATAGAGACGGTTGAAACAGTCTCTGATATGCGACTACGCAACACTAACGGCTTAGCAGAGAAGAGCCGAAACTACCACTCCCTCCTCCCTCCTTGGCAACTCAAGTTTGACTTTGACAGCCCACAACAAACAGCCCGGTGGTTTAGTGGTGACAGTTGGCCCCTGTATGTCACAGCGCGGTTCGAATCCCACCCGGTGCGCTTGGTACTATGCAATGCTGAGCATTAGATCATTCCTGGTGCGGGGACCACAATGACCCACTGAGGATCACTGAAGAGAAAATGGCTCATCAAATCCAGTGAGGCGGAGAGTGACACTTTTTGAGCTTAGGGAGGCGCTAAATCCTCAGCTTAGAGGTGTGGTTCAATGACTGGTAATGCACCGCACCAGAGAGGGGTTTTGCTGAAATTTTGCTTATAGTGGACTGGGAAACCCATAATGGGAGGCTTTTATGTAAAATTTAAAAATAAAATGAGACCCTCAAAGGGTTAATATTATTATTATTTGCTTTTGATACTAAGCTACAACATTTGAGTTAACATCTGGCTGTCTGCGAGAGAAAAGAAGTGGACTTAGTTTACCAAAGATTTTAAGTGCTGTAACACCCAACCGATTCAAGACAATTTCTGTGTTTTGCGATGAGTCATTGAATACTCATTATGAAAATTACTAGATTTTGAAACAATAAAATAGACCAATATATCACATATATTGGATTATTGGCCTGTTTGTATTTTTTCAAAATATAATCTATCGTTTACCAATAATCTGCTCTTCAAGAATTCATGAAAATCAATGGAAAATAAATTAGTATTTACAAAGACCTGAGACTGAAGGTGCATTTACATCTGCCCCTAGACTCCCAGATAGATCTCTTCTACCATGGAAGAGATTTACTCATTCATTCTCTGCTCTCATAGCTATTAGTAACAATGTTAAAATATCAAATATCCCTAGTAAGGTAGGCCAAACAACTTTGGAGCAGGGATTTATTGCTTCCCTTTCAAACAATCATAGTCATAAACAAACTTTCTCAAAAAACCTCATAATTTTTATCGTACAAGAGCTATTTGGGGGTAGTATGTTCTATGTTCTTTTATGAACACTTTTGGAAGCAGGTTTAGAAGAAAACTATAGAAGACATGGTGAGTTGGTATCGTATGTGTCTTCAGAGCTGATTTATATAGAGCCACCACCAATTTGTTAAGTTACTATGCAGTAGGTTGAGTTTGAGTAGTGGAGAGGACCTTCCTAACTTCCCTTCGTTAAGCAAGACATACTTTTACTATAATTAGTAATCAACTCGAAAATTATTACAAAAATTGTTTCTAAGCTAGGGTTTTTACTTTAGTATGAGTTTTCTCAAAACTTGTAAACGTGAATGTTTGCAGGTGGCTGGCTATTCGGCTGGAGTCTGCCAGTAACCTGATAGTTCTGTTCACTGCTTTGTTTACGGTGGTGTACAGGGGCTCCCTTGACCCCGGGTTGGCTGGCCTCTCAGTCGCCTATGCCCTTCAGGTAGGCTAACCTGGACCATGTCCTCAATTGTGTGTTGTTCTTTTCAACACACAGTTCAAAATTCTATTCTGCGATGAGATTCGCTGAGATGCATGCCTCTTATTTGCGTATCTTTGTGAACATTCCGCTGTAAGTCAGGTCTTATTGTGAGGTCAGGGCATAAGGTTTTATCATGGCCTTAGTGTTTGAAACATGTCACTAAATTTCTTTATAAAAACTAATTTTACCAAGGTTGACCCTTGTCAGTCTCATGTTTAAATAAATTATTACAAGTTACAATTATTATTCTAATATTACAAGTTCATATATTGATTACT
Source organism: Matsumurasca onukii (assembly GCA_018831715.1). Classification (NCBI taxonomy): domain Eukaryota; kingdom Metazoa; phylum Arthropoda; class Insecta; order Hemiptera; family Cicadellidae; genus Matsumurasca; species Matsumurasca onukii. The sequence goes on along the minus strand of CM032058.1, from coordinate 72,687,637 downwards.
GATTATTTTTCTTTTCTCGTTCTGGAGATTTGCCTTATTCTATTTTTAACCCTAAAAAACCTGCTTTAAACTTTAAACATAAAACCAATATTGAGGTTTTGTTAATAACAGCCAAGTTGTTGTATTAAATTTAAGAACTGATTCCTGTGAACAGTGTAACAATGTTGTGCAACAATGTTGACTTTAGCTGACTGGCACACTCAACTTCTTCGTCCGGACCTCTGCTGACGTGGAAACCAACATTGTGTCAGTGGAGAGAATCAAAGAGTACTGTGAGATTGTGCAGGTAAAGTGTCATATTAATCATTCATATTTCATCAAACTAATGTTCTTAATGGTAAAGAAACGTGTCAAATAAAACACTTTATAAACACTATTACACTTTGGATATTCACACCATAAAATCTGCATACAGCTGACCGTAGAAAAGTATTGTTTGGGTTTTAAATCTGGATACACTAAAAATATTCCATTTTTTGAGTATTTGGTAAATAGCCCACCAAGTGTCAAGCATTTTTGATTTTTTTGGACAAAAGTCTAAGGTAAATGTGTGGGGATTAACCAAAAATATGCTGTTGTAAAAATGTGTAATCCAAAATTTTAATACCTCGATACGAAATTTAAATACCCAATATTACGATAAACCATTAATTGTTACATATGAGGTTGAAGAAAAGATGGCAAATCAGAATCAGTATTCGACTATTCGTGAATTTAGGATTTTGGCAGTAGAGTACAGTAGCAAATTTTACATTCACCGAATACGTTTTGTTCAAAATCTTCAAACGAGGGGAAAAATTGATTATTTGCAAAGATATCTTATTTATGTATTATAGATCTTAATTTGTATAAACGCTAAAAAGCTAATTTATTACTAAAGGGTAACTCGGTTTAGCATAACCGCCCGACAAGCGGGAGACCCGGCTCAAGTCACGGTTCGGTCCAAACATTTTTTCTTCAAGTTTCTTTTTGTAATTATTTATGTATTACTGACTATTGTCTGTAGGAAGCTCCTAGACTTGTGGAGCCAAAACCGGACCCTGCTTGGCCAAGACTGGGTAAGCTCGAGTTCCAGGATTTCAAAGTACGCTACCGTACAGGCCTTGACCTGGTCCTCCACGGTGTCTCCTTCTCAGTTCAGCCTGACGAGAAGGTAACACTACCAGTTAGTTTTAGAAGCGATGCCTCATAACCAGTGTTAGTGATATTTAAAAGTAAGCCTCGTGTAAATGTCATTACAAATATTACTCATATTTTGTAGCCCTAGTTGTACAGATAGATGTATGACGTTTGCTTCCTAATTCATTCCTTCATACACATGTCAATGGCTTTCAACTACTCTCATTCCCCCACTCCTCACAACATGAACTCTGCTGTGATTTTTGTCCCTATTGTGATTCTTGCACCTGCCACTTCTGAACGGTTTTTGTTTTGATTTATTTTTGTCGCTACTAAAATTAATTCCATCCTTTCATCGTAAGTGTGCAAGAGTAAGACACACCTGTTTTCAGCCTAAAGCTTTCTAGGGATGGGTCGGTTCCGGTTCTCGGTTATCGGTTCCACCGGTTCTTGCCGGAACCGATAACCGATGACCGACAAGGCTAAACATCGGTTCCTAGAACCGATGATTCGCTTGATATTTTTCGGTACAGGTTTGACTTAATTCGTGATTTTTCTATCCGAAAGCAGTACTCAAAAGTCGGCCGGACCTAATTTGAAGAGTTACAAAAACCCTCAAAACATCGACAAAAACATTTAGATAGGCCACGAGAGGTAGGAAACACAACAGGGTTGCTATTGCATCGCCTGTTTTGAAGAGTGGAATGAAAGAATTTTTTGTGACTAGAGGGGACTCAGAATTGCTTCTTATTGCATTCGTCATGTTCTCCATCCTTCTTCCCTTCCCTCCTTGTCTGTAGGTTGGTGGGGGAAAAGAAGTAAGAGAAGAACAATAGCACACAAGAAGGAGATACGCATCTGTTCAAAGCAAACACTAGCGCTTGGAAATGGGACAATCACCCGTGGCAAAAACATGAACTGACTACAAAAAATAGTCCCTCGCCAGACTCGGGTCCTTTATCTCTCTACCTGCCTTCCTTACCCCTGTTGACCCTTGTTTACGACATCACGGAAGGCAATCGTGATGCATTCTGTTCTGCTTTTACTCGTGACAGCTGCAGCTGGCAATTACGTCACTAGTTTCTGAGGAGTGGTCAGGGGCCTGACAAATCATAGCCCTCTAGCTGTTGACATTATAAAAACCGGGGGTGCGTCTTATACGAGGGTGTAGAGTTTTTACCATATTCAGGGGAAAATTATGGGTGCATCTTAGATTCGCGTGCGGCTTAGATTCAGTATATATGGTATTTCATCTCCATTTACTCAGTGATGAATTTCAGTTGACAAATAATGTTTTATACGGCTATTTTGAATTACAGTAAATTGCAAGGTTTTAGTACAATAAAAATACGATATTGCAAAACAAAATGGATGTTTGGTTCTGTCTGAGATCGTTATCAGCAAAACTGACAGTGGCTGCCGGCCTCCATTGAAAATGCACTCAGAACGAAGTAAGGGGGAGGTGTTATTTATTTGAAATTGATCACCACTAGTTCTTTATCTCATCTTCACCAAGTACACACTCACGACAATACTTGGAAGTACAAAACACTAGTGGAAAAACACCAGCAGTTTTTACTTCCCGTGAAGCGGCCTCCCCTCTGGAAGGTAAATGGACCGGTCCGATTTCGTAATAGAACAGGAGCTGTATTGCGTTGCCTGTTTTGAAGAGTGAAATGGAAGAATAGTTGACAAACAGATAAAGTGATCAAGGGACTCAGAGTTGCTTCTTACGTTGTTCGTTTCTCTTTCCTTCTCTCCCACCCCTTGTCTGGGTGGGGTGAAGAAGAGGATGCAGTAGGAGTGATGCACATATATTGCAAATCAAACACTAGCACTTGGAAATATGTGTAAAAACCAGGGGCAAAAACATGAACTACAAAAATAGTCCCTCGCTGGCCCTTTCTCTGCCTTCCCCTCACCGACCCTTGTTTGCTAATTTGATAATGATTTCAAACCCAACATTTTTTTGTGCTGCGGGGGGCGTAGTGAAGGACATAGCAGGGCGGCGGATGGGGATGGAGAGGAAGACGTGATGCATTCTTCTTTGTTTCTGCACCTCTCAACAGCTGGCAGCTGCAGCTGGCAATTAGTCACTTTTAGATATGAATCAGTATCGGAAAGAACCGATGGAACCGAGAACCGATGGACGATAACGATGGAACCGATAACCGATAACCGAAATGGCTAGAGAACCGATAACCGGCAAAAAATTGGAACCGACCCATCCCTACTTTTTTCATCTATGACACTACCTCCATCATTTTTAGCAGCAATTTTTCAGTTCCCATTATAACTTTCTTGTCCCTCCTCAACAGTATTGGCAAGAACATTTTAACTTTAAGAATTATAAAACTATCATAACTAACAGCAACAATTTATCAACTCATAGTGGTATTGTCAGCACTTAATGACCTTTAGTCATTGTTAGCATTTTTGTTTTCCTTTCTTTATTGACCCATGGTTACTTTCACTGTTATATTACAACAGTTAGTTATCTGTTACCCTTATCTGTGACTATTACTAGCCGATGTACGCAGGTGGGGATAGTGGGCCGCACAGGAGCAGGGAAGTCATCCCTGACTCTGGCCCTGTTCAGGATACTGGAGGCGGCCAGTGGTGCTATCTACATCGACCGAGTCAACATCGCCAGCGTGGGACTGCACCAGTTACGCAGCCGACTCACCATCATCCCGCAGGTGCGCGGTCTTAGTAACTGTGTCTAGAAGTTGAAATGGCAGAGTTTAGCAACTTTCAGAAGATGTTGGGACTTTTTTAGTGGACTGGACAGGATAGAATATGACCATATTTAGAACACTGTAGCTACACATCCTCTTTTGGAGAATTGAAACAACTTGCGAATTGGGAACTCAAGGGTCTCTGATAAATTGTACTGATAATATTATGACCTGGAAAATTAAGAGCTCAGTTAAAAAAATAATCAAATAAGTCTAAAAAAAGTCAATTTCAGGTTTTTTTATTACAAGTTAAATTATTCTTAACAAGATTTAAATCAAATGAATAGCATACAAATCCACCTTCAGGCATCAAGCATTTTAAGTTTCTCCATTTTCCAGGAAAGATTCCTCCAAACCCCCTCTTACGTGGGGGATATTCTGAGCCTCCCCCTCCCCCCAACCCAAGATGAGGTCCCTCACTGTGCTAGCTTAACCTTGACCGTCATAACAAAGAGTTAAAGTAAACAACTTTAAAATTGTAATAGTTGTTCTACAAGAAGTTACCCTATTTAAAAGCTAAGCTTCTAGCAGTTGTCCTATATCTCACTTACTTAAGTCAGATTTTAGACTAAGGGACTTGTATACTAATCTCTGGAATATTAGCAATGTTCTCTGTGACTGCTTCAGGACCCAGTGCTGTTCTCAGGAAGTCTGCGCAGCAACCTTGACCCTTTCAACTCGGAGAGTGATCAAGCCTTGTGGCATGCGTTGCAGCTGTCCAACCTCCAGCCCTTCGTGTCCAGCTTGCCTGCTGGCCTCAACCACCAGATTTCAGAGGGAGGTGACAATCTCAGGTACAATGCACCTATGAAGAATCCCTGATGTCATTTCCCATACTCCTCCCCCTAGTACGGAAATTCCGGGCATTACATTCTCCTCAAAACCAACCTCCGATGTATTACTTGCCTACAAAGAAAATTAAAACTGTGGCCAAATAATCCCGCCTCCTTTGGTTGTCAAGTAACTAAAGGTTAGAATACTTTCATCTCTTCTCAATCTTAGCCAAGCAGGCTATCCTTTAGAGAGTCATAGTTACTTCGACCAATGTTTCAAAATGCTAAAATTCGGTTATACAAACACTTATCAACGACTGCTAAGGTCGTCCACATACTTTAAAAGACGCTGTTTTAATCTCGTTCTTCCAGTTCACACCACGTCAAAGTGAAAACAAATTTCAGGACCCCTATAAAAGGTTTCCTCAAAGGGTTTTTCAAAATGTTTCCTTTTTCAAAAGTTAAGGGGGGAGGGACATTTAAAACTCACCTTGTATACCTTATATAACATCTGTAAACAAAGTTTGTTGTGTCTCTGATTGTGATAGAATTTTCTGCCAAAAATTCACAAACGATCAAAGCAGAATGTGCAGGGGCGTTATCATGGTGAAGATTCCATCCATCGCCTTGACACGAAATCAGCCTCACACGACGCACGCGATCTCTCAAGCGCCTAAGAACCTAAATTAAGTTTGTCTGCAATCATTCTACACTTTTCCAACGATCATCAGAGACCAGGGCTCGTACGTGATCAATGTTTTCATCCAACATGAGGCTGAAGGTCGCCCCTGCCTTGCATCATCTTAAGCGCCTTAGCGGCCATCTTTGAAATGTTTAATCCACTTGAAAATGGACTTTTCTTTAAGGCATTATCTCCGAAACAGCCCTCAACATATCTGTAATTTCATGAGAGCTTTTCCCTAGTTTTGCTTAACTAGGGATGTTGATTTGTCGTTCAGTGATTTCATCAATCTCCATTTTTCTCCGAATAGCAAAAACAAGAAAATATTAACTGACACTGACAGCTTGATAGGCACAGCTCAACTGTCAAACTAGCACTGATGCTTCATTGGAGGTCTAGTAGTCACCTGATGTAGTGGGCGGAGCTCTACGTCGCCTCAAAGGTCGCTATATTGAACCAGTTCGCGAACTTATTGGACAGACCTGGTAACCTGTATATATTCATACTAATTATCAACTGTGTGTGTCAGTGTGGGACAGAAGCAGCTGGTGTGTCTGAGTCGAGCGCTACTGCGGAAGACGCAGGTGCTGGTCCTGGACGAAGCTACTGCTGCGGTGGACCTTGAGACCGACGATGTGATTCAGAAAACCATCCGCAGCGAGTTCCAGAACTGCACAATCCTCACCATCGCTCATCGCCTCAACACCATCATGGACTACGACAGGTGCATACTAGTGGTCACGTAGAGCAGTAGTAATAAATAGTGAAACTTTTTTAGACAAAGGCTTTAGTCCAAATAATTAGTTCTTATTTGGCTGATATATTAAAGCTGAGCTGTTATAAATTTATTAGGTTATGTTGAAGCAAATACATTTTTCCTATACCTAAACATTAAAACACTAAATTAACAAAAAACATGGAAGCATGCTGGCATTCAAAAGCGGCATTCCCGTAAATTACTAATTAAAAGCTAACTTTAATCTTTAATTAAAGTAATTAATATTCATAGATAAATGAGAAATAGGGGCTATTCTTTGAGGTAAAGGTTTAGTTGAAATGGGAATGACAAAGTGCCATGTTGCTTGACACAAACGTAATTTATGACAAAATAACCAAAAGCCATATGGAGTCTTGTAGCAACTGCCAGAACTACTACTAAACAAGCAAATAGACAAGATTACATTATTTCGACTCCAGAAGCATCAAATAAATAAACCGCATTAACTAACAATTTATAAACGTTGAGTTTGACTTTGGACCATCCATATAATACCCATCTTTTTATTTCTTCAAAGTTCTATTTTTTATGTTTCTACTTTCTTTTTTTCAATTTTCAACAAAGTTTTACTTTGTTTCAGAATCTTGGTGTTGGAGCAAGGCAAGGTAAAGGAGTTTGACTCACCTGACAATCTCCTCAAAGACCCAACTACAGTGTTTCATAGCATGGCTAAGGACGCAGGTCTAATTTCTTGATACTTAACGAGTTACACATGACTTATTGTTATATTAGTGATCATTCAGACAGAGCATTTATATTTCTTACAAACTAGAACATAGTAGCTATATTTTCAAATATATTATATTTATAATCTGCCATTAGAATTAATCAGTATTATTCCAAGTGCAATATACAAGGATTTATTTTTAACATTTGTTTTTTGTTATTAAACCATTTTGTTATCTAATCATTCATGAAACTGTACCACAAAAATAACTACCCAAACAAGAATAAGTCGGTCGAGTGCCATGTTGAAAATTCTACACTTATTCTCAATGTTGTCTTATTTAACTTTGTGGCAGTAATTATTGAATAATAAAAGCATTTAGTTGTACTTAACCATTTTATGTTTTTACTACATAGACGTTTCTCGTCTCAGCATTGTCTGTTTATAAAATTTACCTGTCTATACTGAAGATGCTGAGGTGAAACAAAGTAGGTTAACACTTTCACTGTGATCGACATGTTGGAACATGAAAATTGCATAGAAATTCAAGAAATTAAAATTTATTTGGCCTTTGTGTAAGATTTACAATTGGCTAAGTCATAATACAATAATACAAAACACTTCTTTCTGTCCTTCTTAATTCATTGAGTCCAATATAAAGAAGTATATGTTTACATGCAAATTGCACGGATCCCATAGGCACCCGTAGCAGCGATAGTGTTAAGTAAAAAGTGATGCTTTCACAATTCTACACCTTAGTTCTTGCACTAAAACCCACAGCTACCGGAGATTGTTGATAAAAATACGAGTATAATACAGTTTTAAAACATTATACCAGGCACTAGGCAGGGTGATCCTTGAGCTTTGTAAGCAAACGGAGGTAGGGTCGCCTACATAGGAGAACAGGGAGACAATAAACCAAAGAGCTGACGTCACTTGGTCTCAAACCACAATCCCAAACAATCTAATCTAGTTTATGTACACCACAACCTTCTTAGCCGTATCCCTGGCTGGGCATAATCCTTATCAACTCAAATGCAACGGTGGAAGATCATATGTACCCTGAGATACTAATTTGTATCCCGGAGTTGGATATTCTTGTAGGTAATGCTACAATAAATAATAAAATTAAACGTGAATAGACATCAACATAGATTGTAGGATTGGAAGTAGTAAAAACACAGTTAGTGGAAAACATTTAATACATTTCTAGAAAAGCTTTACAAAATAAGGCCATTTATAGCAACATCTACTTGTTACACAGAATTTTACTTATAATGTGTTTATAGTTTACTCAGAGGTGTGCGAGAGCAGGTTTTAAGGTCGAGACGAGATCGAAGCGAGAATCAGCCAAAACTTCGAGAATCGAGATCTAGACCAGAAATTTTAATTTTGATAATTTTTTCCCACATTTGTTTGTTTTATATTATTAAGTAGTTTGTTTAGTTGTTATAGAATATGGCTATTGTAATATTAAAAGTCTAATGTGTTTTATTTTTTTCCTGAGTGCTCTAATAGCTTGTACTGTACACATAAACAAAATATTTGTCCAGTTTTTGATTACCAATAATAATTATTTTTATCATTATTCTACATTGAACGAGTGAAAAAATATAATGTCAAGCTGTAGGCCTAAGCTGTGGGCCTAACCTAGACCACACAAACAGCAACAAAACCTAAAAAACATTACAAGTCAAATTAAAATTTAACTTACCTATATACCTACCAGAAAATAGTTGACAAGCTTGTTTACTGCGGAAGTAATATAAATATTGCATCATCCTCATATTCTACCTCGCTCTCAGTCGCTACTGGACATCGATGTTACATAGTACGTTGTTCAAACTGCTGGCACTTAATATTTGGAAATAATCTTCTAGTTTACGGCGCAAATCGTGTTTCAAATAACTTCTAGTCAATTTTATGGTATTACAAATTTCGTCGGTTTTCATTTTTTTAGAGATGGGTCGGTTCCAAAATTTTACCGGTTCCCGGTTCTTGGTTCTGAGAAAAATCGGTTCCCGGTTCTCGGATCTGTCGGTTCCGGTTCCGATCACGGCGATCTCCGACACCCGCTAACGCCCGCGGTGAAATCACGACTTCGATACCGTTCGCGGCGATCTCTTGACTCCCGCTAACGCCCGCGGTGAAATCACGACTTCGATACCGTTCAGGCTATCTCTTGACTCCCGCTAACGCCCGCGGTGGAATCACGACTTCGATACCGTTCAAGACAAATTTCGAGCTTTACCGATCAGGTCGAGCTGAGTTCGAGTAGCGGTAAAAACCAAACTCGGACTCAATACACGATACTCGCACACCCCTAACCCCTATGTTATTTCGCTATCAGGGGCTGTTCCAAAACCGACTTGTCAATTTTCGTTCTCTTGTTCCGGTTCCGGCTCTCGGTTCCACCGTTCTAACAGGACTCATCCCTACATTTTTTTTCTCGTCAACTTTTCGAGAATAAAATTCGCTTAAAAATTCGCCTTCATCTCGAAATTCGAGATCTTGCACACTCTAGTTTACTCCAATATATATGATAATGTTACATGAATGCTACATAAGCTGATCTTTTATTGTTAAATGTGAAATTGTTTAAGTATTTTAAGGTAATTTATAATAACAAGTACAAGTTGTCTTATATTTACAATTCTTTATAAATTTTATAAATTTTATACATTGAACTCCTCTTTTTTCACCTCATTCTTGACAAAGCCTTACTTTTCCATCAGATTTTTGTTGGATGGATCTCTAAAAAAACAGGAGATGATCCATGGTGAGGTATCCCAAAGGGGGTCGTTGTTTTTGCTTGGCAGCCTGTTTTTGAGCCTTCTTTTTCTTGACATATTTCTTTAAAGCATTCTTTCTTTCCGATTCCTTTTTCTGCCGTGATTCAGCCTGAGTATGTTCAGGTTGAACTGATATATCTCCATCAATAATTCTAAAACGATTAAAATCTTGTGCTCGTCTGGAACGACGAGCTTCTCTCAGTGTAGCAAAAATGTCTGTTGGACGTGCCTCAATATTTCCAAACCCTGCAGTTTTACTTTTGTGGAGGAATGCTCTCTCCATTTTGAGGAAGCTTTCAAATCAATCAAAGCCAATAATAATCCCAAAAAGTGATGTTGTTAAGACTTTTAGCGTTGATATCCTAAATCTTTTTCGAAAAATATTTACAGTTACCTTGATTGAGGGCCTGTAGATCCTACGGTGCAGGTTGTAGTCTACACAACACGTGTTTCGCAGCGCTTGTGCTGCATCATCAGTAGACACACTAAGTCACTATTTACACTGATATTAAAACTAAACACTATTAAAACTAAGAAACTTAATTAGAACTATTTACATGGTCCACGGCACTTGTGCACTAGCGGTTCACGGGCGACGCGTCGGGTGGCTTGCCGAAGGGCATATTTGTAGAGCGAGAGGGTGCGACCGACTGTCGATCAGTCCTGCACTGTAGGATCTACAGGCCCTCAACCAAGGTAACTGTAATAAAACAAGGTCCTGCAACTGGGAAAATAGATATTTATTAGAAAAAGACTTAGTCTTAATAAAGATAAAAGTCTTAACAACATCACTTTTTGGGATTATTATTGGCTTAGATTGTTTTGAAAGCTTACTCAAAATGGAGAGAGCATTCCTCCACAAAAGTAAAACTGCAGGGTTTGGAAATATTGAGGCAGACACTTTTGCTACACTGAGAGAAGCTCGTCATTCCAGATGAGCACAAGATTTTAATCGTTTTAGAAATATTGATGGAGACATACCAGTTCAACCTGAACATACTCAGGCTAAATCACGGCAGGAACAGGAATTGGAAATAAAGAATGCTTTAAAGAAATTTATTGAGAAAAAAGAGTCTAAAAAACAGGCTGCCAAGCAAAAACAACAACCCCCTTGTTGGGATACCTCACCATGGATCATCCCTTGTTCTCAGAGATCTATCCAACAAAAATCTGATGGAAAAGTAAGGCTTTGTCAAGAATGAGGTGAAGAAAGAGGAGTTCACATTCTAATGCACTAAGCCGTTGACTGAGCCACGTATCTCTGAAGTCTTGAAGGTCTTGAAGTCGCGACAAGTTTCAACAGATGATCAGAGTAATCGACGAGTTTGAGAACCCTCTGCCAAATGCTCCACTTATCTCTCTTAATGACGTGGATGGGTTTTTAGATATGATTTACTTGCAGGTATCTCTATTGAAGAAAAGGTATACAAAGTTGGAACAATTAAAACAAAATAGCTGGGAAGAACCAAACTCGCCACCAGAAAGGAAAAGAGTGAAAAGAATAAAACATGAAACTATTGCATCCAAAACTGAGGATGTCTATAAGAAAACACCGAGGAGATCTAAAACATCATTGGTCAACAAAGAATTTCTCTGGTGACACTTAACTAACTGCTTTGCCTTCCTTACTTGTGAGACCCAGCCGCTCTCGGTTCGCATAAACGGCTGAAATCTAAAAATAAGAACATATGTACAAATCTCAAAAATAAATTTAAGACAACTTGTACTTGTTATTAAGAAAATATTGTTTTTAATACCTACAGTAATTTATAGGCTACATGTTTAAAAAAATTCTCATTGTTGCAAAGATGTTGTCAAACGTTTTACATATAATTCAAATAATCTCAATAAAAAATGAAAAGGAAAAAACAATGAAAATGTTCTAAACAAAAGCATGCAATTAATAATAATAAGTAGGATTTTGAAACCCACTTGAGAGTTATAATCAAAGAGATACACATTATCATGGTACTCATCCAATTTACTAGGTGGTAAACAATCTTTAAAAACAAAAAAACCCATTCATCTAGTTTGCCCTATGCAAAGTCTTGTAAATTATAAAATACAGAGATCAAGATTATTTTTTACTCAAAACCCCTGTAAAGTGGGAAATTAAATATGGTACCGCTCCAACGATGAAATTGTAATTGTATAAATTGAGGATTTTATGTAGGCATTCAAGTTACAATATTAATAAGAGGCATGCAGTCAAACTGTAAAAAATATAGAAAAAAAACTTATTTAGGAGTTCATAAGCCAATATTTAATTTCACAGTTTTTCTATATCAATGATATTATCGTCAGGTCCTCAACACCTGACAAGAAATATAAGAAATCTGGTAATATCTCCCTACCGCTAATATATAACAGTATATTATACATAGGGTGTTTGTAAACTTTCTTATACAACGTTGGGAATAAGTTCCTTGGAAATAATATATTTGGCACCTGTGTTTGCACTAGTAAGTTTTTTAAGAGAGTTCACAAACACCCTGTGTATCAATACTGCACTTACAAGTTACAACCTAGTTACTTAGGAGTTTAAGGTACTTGAACAATCAGTGGGAAGTAGATAAGAGTACTTAACGCTAATATCACAAGGAATAGACTTGAGAACAGTAATGTTCCTTAATACTTGAATTGTCACTTTCAAAAGACACAAATCTCGCTGCGATCTTTAGTAGCGATGTCATCGTCTAGCGTGAGAAGAACCTAAACAATCAAACAGAATATTAGTTTTAAACTAGACATTTACTGGAAAGTAATTAAAATAACTTAACATTAAGATTATTTAATCTTTAAGATTGAATATAAAGTTAAATAATAATAAAAATGAACCTGAAAACTAAAAAATTAACTGACTACAAATTTAAAGTTCTTTTAGCTGTAGTGAGAAAACAAAGGCCTCTAGACCAGTTATGACACAGTAAAATTGAGACTGTCAGGGAAAGAGCCTTGCTGGGGGACATTTCCTGATAACCTCCAAAAAGCCCAAAATATATTTTAAAAATTACATTGATTTATCAACCTTTTTTAATTTACCTGCTAAAGATAATCAGTAGGCCTACCAATTGTACCAGACTTGCTCCTAATCACCAGTTTCCTAACCAGTTGATAACTATAATTAATTGCCAATAAACAATTGCCGACTGTGCAGGTTAAAAGCGAGTAATAGCCCACTTAGCAAAGACCCTATTCTCCACCCATGCCTCCCCTCTGTCAACCTCTCCACATTCTAAAAATTGTTCCTAAAATTGTCTCTACAAAATTTTGGTTAATCACCATGTCTGACCAACTCTGCAAATTCTGTAGCCAAATTAACAACTAGGGAGGTCAACAAAACCTTTCAGTAAACCAAGACCATTGAGTGTTTAAAGTGAATCACTTTACTTACCATAAACGAGAAGAACAAGCCTCCAGCTGAAAGAAAATGCCAAATGTCATGTTTGTCGTAGAAGTTCAAGAGTTCGCAGGGTTGGTTGTAAGCTCGCGACTCAGACGGTGTAAGCTGCAACATAATATTGTCAACATCAATATTTCATCATAAAGGCGGAGTAATCTGTTTCTAGGCAAACTAAGGAAAGAAAATTATTTTGGGAGTTTTCAAGACAAAAAATTTACTATACTACCTTGAGAGGAAAAAGCCAATTTCTCTAATGTTCGTTAGTGCCAAATGTGGGTTACGCACACACTTAACGATGATTGCAAAGGGCGAAATCCAGTACCCACACTTGTATTGATGATTGCAGATGGTAATTAACAACTGTACACATGCTTATTGATGATCATATAATGCAAAACTCAAGCAGTAGAAGTAACTATCACTCTTGTAAGGTTGCCAACAAGGTTTTTGTTGCTGTTGTGAATTTAACAAGTAGTTATTTTGGGTTATGTCTCTGGTCTTTACCTATTCTGTCTAGAAAACTCCTGAGTATTTTAAATTTTCCTTCTAGTCCTGAAATCAAAAGTTTATCAAGTCCACCCTTACTTAGGTACTTCTGCCTTCAATACTACTTAAGACTAACTCATAGCAACACAATTTTGCAATAGGATTTTTGTTGTTTATTTGTACGGTATTAACTTTGGTTTACCTTCAATAGTGACTGTAAAATTAAATTTTCTTAACATTTTGTTTTGAAGATGTATGTCAAAATATAACATTGTATATGTTATAAATTGATTTTTGCAACACAATTTTTTAGAACTCAGCTAGGAGTTATCATCTCTTTTTCCAAATATACAATGATTTACTACACTTACTTTCCAAGAAATTGATTTGTGGTAGAAGAAGTAACTCGCCACGCCCCAAAATAGAAACGACAACACAATATAGATGAAGGCTGGCTTAAGAATCTTTTCCCTGGACACAACCTAAAAATCACAACAGAGAGTGATTAAATATAAATAAATAACAGAGCTTAAAACTGAATGATTGAATAAACTAAAACCAGATGAAAAGTACAATGTTCCCTCTTTTCAGCAAAACCCATAAGGCACATACTGTACTTTCATGCTTGAATTTACGCATGTGACGTAATGTCACAAGTCTAACAAAGCTGTGTTGATGTATGGTTATTGTAGAGGACACACTTTACTTTAGAAGTTAATTGTTTACAGTACTTAACACACTCAGGCCATAGAACCCATTGCCCTGCCTGCCTCCACATGAGATAAGGGGTCTCTTTCAAGAACAGACATTCTACAGAAGCAGTTTGATCAACTACGTAATTCAATCGTTGAATCAAATTATTTTGCAGGAATTATTCTATTAAAATTTGTATTGCACTAGTATAACATTTAATATGTATCTTCCAGACTCAAAAATGTATAGTTTGTACCTTCATAACAATGTAGAATATAAAATACATCATTAGATTGGACAAGAATATGACGAGCATGTAAGTAGCGAAGTCTCCTAGTTGCAGATAGTAGCCCACGACCACCAAAGTGATGTTACCGATGTTGGCTGCAATCAATACAAATCAGTTAGTAAGACTAGAAAACAATTCAAATCGCCCAAAGGGAAGATTGGTTAAATGAATTGGTCCTATTCCATCAATTTAGTTGACATGGATTTTAGTTACTTAAGAAAATAACGAATCCATCCGTTAATTTTATATTATTAAGCATAAAGACTAAAGAGAAAAATTTCATTTTACAAGTTTTGTAAAATTAACTAAAAAGAAATGATGAGTGTGGAACAAATTAGCAAGTGCGCTTAAATGTAAGAAAGAAAATCTTACCCAGGCACAAAAGCACCATTCGCACGGGATAAGCTGGCTTCAGAGCTTGGATCAGTCCTGACGCGTAGTAGTCATTCACACAAGTATTGTAAAACCGATTGAACATTCCCAAATCTGAAACAATTCAGCTAACATAAATCATATACTCATAAAGTACCTGAAAACCTCAAGTTTTCTCAACCGGTCAAGTTGATAAGTTGAACAAAATTAATATCTCCAGAAATTAGAAAAGAATGTTCTTCATGCGTTAATTAACAACTTAAGCAGCCATTCTCACCAAACTTCCATGAGCCTACGTGGTAGAGCTGGGCAGTGACCATGAAGCAGGTGAGTAGGTGCACGACGGTGAAGGCGACGTAGAACCATGTGGAGCCGTTGAGTACGCCGAACATGCCGAGGAAAATGACAAGCGCGAGGAGACCGAAGGTAGTGTACGCCGTGGCAGTGATGTCCGGGTGTCTCTTCTGGTAGATCTTGATCATTGACAGCATCGACAGAACGTACATGAACGCCGTGTCTGGTAACAATACACATGAGTATTCAACCAAATTAAAACACATTATTTTAAATTTACCTATTTCTTACAGTTACAAATCAAGAGGTCATTTTGGACCGCAACTATATGATGACAGTTGCACCTGTAACCCTATTTTTGAGCACAAGATGAAAATCATTTATGCATGTGTACAAACCTTGCCCACATACACAATCTCACACCACAACCTGGTTATCTTGTTATACAAGATATAAGGGGATTTCAAAATCTAAATACAAAGAGTGTTTAAAAAGTTTATTCCTATGTCAGATGTGATTTAAGTAGACCGTGATACGTTATTTCAGCAGGGTAGATATGATTTACTTTGCAGACTTCCCGTGTGATTTTTCAAAAGTAGGTTTTTGTCAATTTCAATCCCTAGAAATTTTATATTGGTTACTTCGATTAATATAGGGACAGTATCTTTGGATTCTATATCAAACAATTTTACTCCATATCTATAGCCATGTTTTTTAAATGTAACTCTAATGTTTAAGACCGGTTTAATGTAATTTATTAATATATAGATATAAGTAATTTGTTGCAGAATGCTCTACTATCTAGCATTCAGCAACCATCTACTCTTACTCATGTTCTCAATTCGAAAGATCTAAGATAGCCATTACAAAAAACGCACACAACGAAAACTTACCAAACTGGAAATTGGAGTGATTGGGGCACAGGTGGTAGCAAGCGCTCAACACTCCCTCCATACAGAGCGCTATACCGAGTGCGTAGAACATGCCGTAACAGTAGGGCATGCCGAGGTGTTGTCCGACAGACTGTGAGTACTTCTCCTTCCGGTAGGTCAACAGGAGGAACAGCAGGCCCAGCAGCAGGTAGCCTATGTTGGAGAACACATGGTTGAAGTCACTGATGAAGTCTAGTCTGTGAGCACACCAGAAGTTGTAATAGCAGAGGTCTTCGTTGCCGGACGACATCAACACCTGTCACAGTACTTCTCATCAGACTTGTCTTGGCTTTCACACTTTTAACTTAGCTTAGATTATCGGTATGGTTTTATTTTACAGGTCTGGTGTAGATCTGTATTGTCTGTTTATTCCAAAAGGAAATCTAACTACGAGTGTGGTTGCATTTTCACAATTTTGTTGCAATTTTTCCAAGTTTTCTCATTTGACATTGTAAAATCAATTTTTAAGCGCTTAAGATTTGTTTTAACAGATGTAGTGTAAAATAGTAGAGTGTACTATTTGATCAGATTTCTTAATAGAGTTATCCATTTATTAAGCATGTTCACCAAGTGTTTACAGAACCTCCTATCATGAACTCTCACCTAAGTGTTTCCAGTTTCACAGCTCAATAATAAATATAGGGTTTAATGAAAAATGTGTAGTACAAAGGTTGTGACTGAAAATTAGAAAGAACAAATGATCATTAATTTAATTTGTAAAAAGTTCAAACAGAATTTTTTATACTGTATGTGACAATGTAGCTTGGACCTTAAAGTTAATGAAAATAAAATTTACATTATATAGACAAACGGTGCATACCTTCTGATAGGTTAAGACTAGCTGGACTACGGGTAATGCGTAAAACACTGACACAGTTAAGATATTCCACAAATATAAATTTGATTTTGCTAACAATATCCTTATGTCTTTTTTCGATAAATCACTTAAACGGAGATCTTGCTTCATCCTGAAAATAATTCAGACAGAGATATGATTCAAGTCCACTTAGATAAGATTTAAATCCATTTTTTATAACTCACAGGTATAACACTTATTATTTCTCTAGAACTTTTATAGCGTATCCAGTGTTCAGGAAAAACAAAATTCCCATGTATATACCGCTTTTCCTGGATACACCTTCTGATTTCCAGATTTGGAATACAATGTTGCTCTTAGGCTTCAATTTCCATTTAAATGTACTAAATCCATTAAAGTTCTATTTTTGAAGAGTCATGGTTACTCCCACTAAGGGTTGGCGTGAGAAAAGTATTTTGTGGAATATGATAGCGATCTTTAGACAGTAGACACCCATTGGGACAGATGATGAAATCACAACTTTGGAACAATATCTAGTCTTCCGTAAGGGTTGTTGACAAAATTACTACTTTTGTTGCGGTTAGCAACAATATCTAGACTTCTTGCTAACATTTTCCGATGTAGGGATGAAATTTCCACATAATTCCCAACTTTTTCCAGTATATTAGAATTTCTGTACATTTCCGGTATTTCCATGATGGAGACTTGGTTTAAGAATAGACACTAAAACAAAAGCAATTTTTTGAGTTGACATTTGAGCTGAATAATTGTTTCAGCAACCTTAAAAGTTTATTTCACTACATCTCGAGCCACTACAATTTCACTTTGGTCTGTACTACTGTTTTAAAGAACCATGCGATAAAGAAAACGTGATCAATAAGTTTAGTGTCAGTGGTCAATAATAAGCATGCATGCAAGGTTTGGCAAAGCTGGTAGGCGGCAGTAGGAAATATGACTTCCCTACAATGGTTAAAATAATTACTCACCTCAAAAATGTTTAGGTTAAAATTCTATTTTGTGGAAAAGTGTACACTTTTTGAAAATTTAAAGATATTTTGGGATTTTTAAGCTTCAGTATATAGGAATTGTAGTTTAAACATTGCTGCATTAAAAAAAGACAAATTTTCTACGTTTACGTTTTTCACCTACAAAACTGTAATATTTACCTTATCACTTCACTGTTATCATACTCAGTCACCCAATCAACTTCTGTTTCTATGTCTGAATCATTGCTGAAACCTAAAACAAACAATATAATGTATTTTTTCACTGTACAAATACTATACAACTAATATTGTGGCCTCATGTAAATTATGTTTGTTCAATACCAGCACAAATAAATTTAAATGACTCTTTATTTTGTCAAGTAATATTTCACAAAATAGATTGACCTGTCAGATTGCAGAATTCAGATCAAACAAAAACTGAAGTCCAATACATGGTGTGTCATACATCTTGTAATATGTGTTTTAAAAATTATTTTAGGGATTAGAATACATTTATACTAAGATAGTTTTTTAGTCCAACATAAATTGTTCATCTGGTATTAGTCTAAAATCTAAAAAAGGCAGTTTACTATAAAACTTACTAACTATAATTAATAAACATTTGTATCTGATAAAAAAAACACAAAGTTGTGGTATATTTACATCTCATCAATTTTGCAAATCATTTGGTTAACATCATCCTCTAGATACATGATGCATTAAAATATTATACAATGAATACAAATAACAATGTTAAAGGGGGTTCAACCTCAGTAGAATCTTAATAATACGAACCTTGATACCTCAAAAACCCTTGATATCTCAAATTGTCCTAAATGCCCTTCAGATTTGCGATTTTGAGTTTCTACTGAATGAAGACTAACTATGTAGGTTCGTAGGAATGAAGGTTCCCTACCAACTATGTAAGAATAAAGGTTTGTACCTCCGGGAGACATGGGAGTGGTGGGGGTGTCAAGAATGGAGGACCCGCACTCTGCGTCCGGGTATCTGGCACTCACTGGAAAGACTTCTCCCGGTAGTCCGTTAAATCTGAAACCAAACTCACTAGTAAACAGTTTGCATTTGTTAATAGGCTTGTAGATAAAGTAAAGTAGAATTGCAGCCCATTCTGTTCATATTGTTTACTGAAGACTTTCCAAGGCAAATGCAAGACTAAATTGTAATTGAATTCTCTGACATATGCAGATGATATAGTACTTCTTCTTGGTAGACCAAAGCAAAACTAATGGAAGTAGAATAAAAGTCATATTAGTGGCAGTGATTAATTTACAAGAAAATAAATCAATCAGGTTCCAGTAGAGGTGCCTCTGGTGAGTCACACGTTATACCAACCCGCTACAAATCCATGAGGACACATTCTACTAGGGTAGTAAAATCTGATTCTGATGACCGATATCTCCAATACCGGTTGATACCACCGATCTCTCTCGTGCTCTGATAACTTAATCACAGCACGGTTTTAGAAGAAATAAATCTATTTTCTCAGCCCTATTATCTCTTCTGGAACAGACCAATGGTGTCTTCAAGGAAGGTGTCCTCATGGCGGTAACGCTTTGTGACCTAACAAAGGCGTTTGACTGCGTAAA
The DNA here is from genome assembly GCA_018831715.1 of Matsumurasca onukii. Taxonomy (NCBI): domain Eukaryota; kingdom Metazoa; phylum Arthropoda; class Insecta; order Hemiptera; family Cicadellidae; genus Matsumurasca; species Matsumurasca onukii. Next base: position 72,668,209 of record CM032058.1, on the reverse strand, counting down.
TTATTCCATTTTAGTGAAAAAATTAGCCTCAATGCTTTCCAGCTATTTAACAAATAGGAGACAGATAGTTTCAATCAAGGGAGCTTTCTTTGGTTGTAAATCCATTGAGCACGATGTTTCTCAGAGCAGCAACCTTGGGCCGCTGCTGTTCCTCATACACACAAGTGATCTTTATCTGGATAGCAAAACTCTGCTATTTGCGGATGATACGATCCTGACCAACTGTAGCTCAACTCAGTTATCGCGTAACATGAAGTTAACATTTCTCTCAATTTAGCGAAGAAGTGGAAATTTGGAAGAAGCCGATGAACCAATGAAATTTGGGTTTTATTCTGGGCAACAAAATGGACTGGAGCTGTCACATACCACAAGTATGCATCTGACTATCCAGGGGTTTGCATCTATTGAGGAAGCTCATCAAAATAATTTTAACAGAACATCTCATTGGTGTATAACTATGAATAGTTCAAACTATGTATAGCCTTTGATTGCTTGTAACAATAAATATTATAGTCTCACCTTAGCAATCAATTATTGATTTTGTCCTCAAAATCATTTTCATTTTCATTGTTGAGGACAAAATCAATAATTGATTGCTAAGGTTAGACTATAATATTTATAGTATAACTATGCTCTTTTTCAAAGTCACGTAAATTATAGAATTCTGATATTCGGTCTGTGTTGACATCCTACTTTTACAAAAACAAGCTATCATAGCCTTAGCCTCCATTCCATCTCAAGAGGATTGTCAACCTTTTTTTCAGAAAATTCAAAATCTGTACAGTTTTTAGCCTCAAAATCTTCAAGTTTCTCATTTATGTCAAGCAGAATATCACTAACTAGCAAATCTTCTAAGAATTTAGAAGTAACACGGTATAGACTTAGTAGAAGGCAGAAACGTTTTCTCCAAGCAGCAGTAACGTTATTCAATAAACTACCAGAAAACATCAAAAACTTGGATGAAAATAGATTCAGGAGTACACTGAGAAGAGAATTAATTTCAAGATCCCTCTATTTTATGAGGAAACTGGAGCTGAGGCCTTTGTTCCCGAAGGAAGATCCCCCAAACCTATTTTTACGCAGCCAACCCTTAAAAGCTCTCAGGCAAAGACGTCAAAGAAGTATAAAATAACACACTGTCTACTGTTGCATAGTTTATGAAGTTGACTACTTACCGTCTAGAAAACAGGACAAGGCAGCCTGCCAGCAAGTATATTGCTCCGAAGGCTGCCAACACAGCACTGATAGCGACAATGTAGTCCCAGGATCCGATACTGAACTCGATCTTGAAGCTTATAGTCTTGTGTGGGTGGTGAACTGCGGTAGCTCTCCCTGTGCACGCTTCGTTTGTGCTGTGCACCACGAAAATAATGAACATACCTTGAGGAAACTCTTCTTTCTGTAATAACACAATGCATGGAATTAGTTCAATTCAATTCAAAATTCTTTATTGATTTTGACCGCAAGGCTGTATTATCTTTACCAGTGGTGTAGTGGTAAATTTGGCAGAGTGGAACGCTACAATTTTATCTGGTTAATATAAATATTAATGTAATTGTATACCTAGGCACTTTATATTTATGTATAAAACTAATAACAACTGTCAAGCAACTTTTAATCAAACAAAACAATTAACAAATCTATTTAAGTAATTAACCTGTACAGATGCAATAAATAAATAAATAACAATAGTATAATATAAGTGCATTAGTATAATAAATAAGAGAATGAATATGAAAATGAATACCCCTATAGTAGTACATTAAGTAAACTATAGTACAAGTACAGGGTGTTTTTTTTTTTAACTCAACCCAACCTTCAAACTTTAGTAAATTATTCTTTACGAGCTCTATACGGTCGTAATTTGTATCATTGGTTTGTTTTCTTCAATATCTATCAGATGGTATGTATTGTTGCAGTAATATAGAAGTTTTGATTTGCTAATTTTATGTTATTGTAAAATAAACGCAATCATGGTATTTAGCAAAGATCAAAGAGTGCTTATTGTTGAAGAACACTTAAGAGAAAGATAATATTTTTTGCCAAGATGCATTTAAGATCAAGTGTCGACGTGTTAGTGGGCTGTCTGCTTTGTTGTTTCAAAATTTTGAAAGATTTTTAGAGAATTTTCTAATCCAACCCTAACATTGTCCGTCATCTCTTCATTCAGGACAGTCCTCATCTGTTATGTTTTCCTCCCTACATAACCTATTTTGTTAAAAAATTTTACAAATCTGTGAATTTTAGATTTGTTTGGAATATTACAACTGTAAACTTGACCCCAAATTCCTATTGACAAAAAGAAATTATCTTCTTCTTAAGAGCTCTTCAACAATAAGCACTGTTTGATCTTTGCTAAAACCGTGATTGCATTTATTTTACAATAACATCATTAGCAAATCAAAACCACTATATTACTGCAAAATACATACCATCTGATAGATATTGAAGTGAACAAACCAATGGTACAATACGACCTTATAGCGTTCGTATAAAATGACTTACTAAAGTTTGAAAGTTGGGCTGCGTTTAAAAAAAAACACCCTGTATAATAAGTAGTAAGCCCAGAGGAATAAGTATGTTACCTGAGCTCAGATGGAATTAGTTACAATGCTTCTAGACCACTCCTAGTTTGTTGTGCATTTTGAAAGGTTAACTATGTTATTTATGTAAAAATTGTTTTCAACATGTTTAGAACAGTACAGTGATCAGTTGAAATACTTATTTCAAAATTTACAATTATTCTCTAACATTATTTCATGGTTTTAAAAGTTGTACTTACAATGTGCATAGAACCTGTACAGTGAGTAGATAATAGGTATTAGGATTGTGCCCAGTTTCATTGATAAAGACACAGTGGGGTACTTGCTCGTGTATATATATATATAGTCTCAAATACAAACTTTTCAGTGGCCTAATAACATCCGCCAAATGATCGAGCAGTCGCTGGAAAAGAAGAACAAGAAAAAGTTAGAAAACCTCCTAAAATAAGTTTATTTTTTACTACAACTACAGTTCAGTACCTGCCGACGTTTCAAATAAGCCCGGTAAAAGTGAAGGTGTAGAACTACCGATTAGAACAACAATATCATTTAACAATATTAATCCACAAGCCAAACTTAAAATTAATTTTTATTTCCTCTGGTTACACTGCAGTAGTTAAAGTAGGTCTACGCTCTTTTGATCTATAACCACGACAAAGAGATCCTCGCGTTATCACTGTAAATTAATAAGTAAAACACAAAACAAAGGTCACTTGACTGAGTTTTTGTTGGTTTGTATCTTGGATGAGTGGAGGGGGCGCACTCTGTCAGCTGGCGGGGGGCTCTTGATGGCTTAGTTACGCCACTGAAACTTTTGATTCTATTTTTTGCTTTAAGAAGGTCTGGATTATAAACTTCATTGTAAAAGTAATGAACACTAACGTGGTCTGATAGTGCAGGAGTCAGCATGAACTTTAGAACTTTGACTCACTGACTCAACTGTTCAGCTTTACTGATAAAACCTGCTTGTGTATATCAGCTGTCAGACCCTCGTCCTGCTGTCTTTGTCTCTGTCTACTGTTGCTCAGCTACCTATACAGTACTTGCTCTTGATAATCATAAACACAGTTCACTGATGAGTAAACACACATCTGAAATTTAAGTATTTACTTAGCGGTGATTTAAGTAGCTGCACTTAAATACTTATCGACGAATTGCACATATTATAACGTAACATATTATAATTATCTCAGAACCTTGAATCTTGAGTTGATTTACTCGTAAGATGACTTAGAATTTGTATTTATTTATTTATATTACAAGCACAGTTATTTTATTAAGTTTAAAGGCACAGAATTTACATTTACTATAACAACAAAATAAAATTTAGTTTTGTAAGTATTGTAAAATATTTGACATATAATGACAGAAATTGGAGAAGGATTAGTTATTGTTAACTGTTGTCAGTTTTCAAATAATACTTCCTCGAGATAAAAACTATTTTCTGTCACATATAAATGTGTCATTCTCAAGAAAAGATATGGATAAGGAAAACCAATGTTTCAAACTCATCATGGCAAGTCTTTAAAAGGACAAAGTCAAAACATCTTTATTCATGGTAAATCTTCCAACACAGAGACCAGTGTCGTCAATATAATAGTAAAGCATTAATAACAATAATACATTACCTAGGTTAATCATGAGAAATGTACAGAAAAGAACAACTTAAGGGTAAACAAAAAATGCAAAGTTACAAATATTTAACTAGTAAAATAGGGGTAGTTTTCACCTTTAAACTTATATCTGAATCAGTTTCATTTAATTAACAACATCCCACAATGATAAGTCTTGAGACATCAGTTATATTAACAAACAAATAAGATTCTTGCAGCTTACCCTTAAAAATATTCCACCTTTGCGCATCACTGTTTGCCATAAGCTCTGGTATTGTACAGTACTCTCTAGATCGTAAACTGGACACTGCAAAAGATTTAATGATCTATTCAAATGATATTTGAACACTTTTATCCAGGCAGCACTAACCAAGCAGGTTAAATCTCTATTTACCTCTATTTAAGGCAGGTTATTGGTCTATTTACCAATACTAGTGGTAAATAGATCCACCGCAAGAGCAAAGCAAACCTCAGTATGTCAGCAAAGGTTGTAGTTGAAACAGCTGATTGCATCAGAACCTCTCACCACAGGAGTGGCAGTTCAACGGTTGAGGCCCAGTTTCCCATCTGTTTTTATGCTTTGTAAAAATTGTTTGCTAGGTATAAATAATAAAATCACCACCTCGACATGCAATTAGTGTCATTTTATCCCCAGCACAAAATGTATACCGAGCATTAAAACAGATGGGAAACCGGGCCTTAAAGTTGTAAACATAAATTACACAAAATATTCAAATCACCCACAATGATCTTTTAAACTCTCTCATAAACTAATGTGAATTTAAACAAAGGATATAGTAATCTCAGACTATTTTAATTTTCTTTTTTCAATCAAGGTGAGAATGAAATGAGATTGAAACTCACGGAATAGTTCTGGATTGCGAGAGTCATGCAACGCTCGTCCGGGGACTCCACGTGTAGCAGTGCGGAGCTTGCGTTCTCGTCAAACTTGAACCGGAAAAACTGTGGCTGCGACGGCAAGATTTCCATAGAATAGTTCTTTGATATCCTGTAAATGAAATAAATTATTCATCTTCAATCCGCCGTAACAGCGAAAAGCTAAGTGAACTCGCCACAAAGCATCTTGACATTAAAACAATGATAAGTGGGACATTATTAAGTTATTATTAAATATTGACAACTTATTAACTATTACAGTTTTACTTCTTTGATTTTTAAAATCCTAAAAAAATGTTCATCAAATTTGTACAAAACAAATTGTACAAACTTTTAAAAATCATAACCACCCACCACAAACTTATATTGGTGATGACACTGGTTGCAAGTTCCATGCCTAGGCTCTGAAGTGAAGAATGGTTAGTTATACCGAGTTATTTACAAAGAAGAATAAACATAACTACTAATAACATCAATGAAACTTACTCAATGTTGAAGTCTTCTAATATGCTGACTAAAAGGTGAAAGGTAATATTTTGGCCTGCACGGGTGGAAACGGTGATCACCAAGTTACCATCGTCTGGATCAGGACAAAGTGTCCGAGAGACATTGTAGTATGCAAACCTAAACTCAAGGAGACATGTATAATGAGACTCATAGGTAATCTAGGTCAATGAAATCATCACCTATTGGCTTTATCTATTGGCTGTTTACAATTGAATAATTGTTGTGCATTTAGTCAGGTTATGTCTTGGAGAGCTTGGAACTGGTGTTAGAAAATGTCTGTGTGCTTTTATAGTTGTTGGAATGCCCAGTATTTTAATACTTTCACAAAGCTGAGAAGGTGGGTTAGAAGTAAATTATATGAGAGGGGAGGCAGTTGCTATTGTGTGTTAGAGAAAGAGGGCCAGAACATGCAATCAGAGGCTTTGGGCGGGTGGATTGGGAAGTGTTTGGTACTTAGAGCAGGATAGCAGATGTGATTAGACAAGGTGGTAGTGAAGAATATCAAGGGGAATAATGTAAGACGGGTCGGTAGGTTGAGTATTGGTTGCTTGAAGGAGCAGGATGGGATGGTGAACTGCACAGTGAGAGTAGAGGCAAGGTAGTACTTCTTCAGGCCAGTACTATAAAATTTAAACAGTTTTTAAATAGCGATTTTTGTAGTATATTTCCAAAGTGAATATAGGCTACTTGATTATCTTACAATCCAGATGGGTCTTCATTCACCAATGGTATTTTCCATGAGAGGATAGACTTGGGTTGAGTAGCCACTACTAACAGAGGAGAGTTCATGGCGGCATCTTGGCTCTCAATCATGATCCTGGGTGGATAGCTACTCCCCTAAAACAAATGGTTTCTTCTAATGAATAGATGGACCATCTAAATTAAGTTTTTACTAAAAATATTCACATAATTATTCAAAGCCAATCGGACCATACACAGCAAGTTAATCTTGAAAAGTTGGCTTTTCTTTGTGCTCAGGCTTGCTTCATCCTTTCAAAATGAGCTCTTTTTCTTTTTGTAAGTCGAGGCCGTTCCTATTCTTTTGAGCTTTTATTTAATTGAAAGAAATATGGACAAGTTATTAAGTAATTATTCTCAATACTTCACATCATATCCCATAATAGAAGATCTCACCCCCTATGTATGTAACACTTAACAGCACTATACTTTGTTTACTGATAGAAGGAAGCGCTGGCAACAGGATTACACTGTGTAAGATATAGCTTTTCGTCATGACAGAGTTTAAAGTATATCCGTTGCTACTCTCTCTATTAGGCTGAAGAGATAGGTGCAAAAATGAGGGCACATCAACGGACCCCTACCCTCCCTTCTGTAGTATTATAAATCAAGATAATAATGATAATAGATACATATACATTGCTAGTATAGTAAGTATAATTATAGCTAGTAAGCTAGTATGTAATATGATCTGCATATAAAATAGTCTGAGTCCAGTCAACTCTGATCTTGTAAATAATTGTTGTTCTTTCCATAAAAGGGTGTAGAACCACCTTCCAGAAAAAGGTTGTTTATTAACTTTCTTGTATTGAAAATTAGTTGTTTATGAGAGTTAGTCCCACAACCATGGTCTGTAGATGGAAACATGGTTATCAAAAGGCCTCACCAACTATTAAAGTTTTTTATCGGATAATTTGTGCTTCTTTCAAGTTTATATATCTTCTACTCAGTTAACTTTTTCATGGATATAATTATATTGCTTAAATTTAAACTTCAACTTGTAAGTACTGTAGTAAAATATATTACTCATTATTGGTATTGGTTGTAGTCGTTTAAAGAATACTCAAATGAAATTGAAATATGTACTGTAAGTTACTAGCTATGATGTACAATCTAATAAACATCAAACAGAAGAGTATAATTATTACTTACATTTTGACTAGAATAAACAAAGATATATTCAACGTCACTGTTGATATGTTTCGTATATAACTTTCCATATTGAGCATCACACACAATCGGAGAGTATTGGTCCAGCGGATTAACATTTTTTGATTTCGCTCGACAAGCCATGGGGTTAAATGCAAAAGTTGGCTGAAGATTTAAATGTATAAAACAAAAATAACAAATGAAACTCAACTGTGTGTAACTAGCCATTATTTCACTCAATAGGCTAAAATACTTTAGGGCCTCCGAGGTTTACGCTGTTATTGAAGAAATTAAGTCTAGGCTTGTGTTGCAACAGATGCCTACAGCATAAATTGATTTTCCACTCGAATACCTAATAAAACTCATATGCACTGTTTACATAGGCTAGGACTATTCTACCTAGAACTGAGAATATTCTAGACAGCAAAAATAAACACAACCACAGGAGAGACAAATGATTACCCACGATGGGTGTTTAGTAAACTACTTAAACTTTGATCGAAGAAGTAAAAAGAACATAATGTGCATAATTATCATTGGCTGCTCATTTTGCAACTTTTAATTTGGCTATTTTGTTGACTCTTAACTTTATGAATCACTAGTCACTCTATTTTTGTACTTCAGAAATATAGCTGAGATCAGCTGTTGTACAATCTGACAGCTGGTATCATACTCTGTGGTTGGTATAGACTTTGACTTGTTTAGGAGACGTCTCAGCCCAGTCTTACTCAGCGTATATTGTCGGAAAGTAGAACGACTGAACGAGACGAGTAGAGCCCTCTAGCAGTACCACTGCTAAGCTGTGTTTTTCCCACACTGATCTTGACACGCTCTATTGGCCATTTCTAGAACTAAATATCTCTCCCTTCACCGTCCTCACCGACTAGAGCAGGCTTTCTCGTGCATCTATGCCTTCTGATCTCCTTCCGTTCTAAGAATCGACAATTGAAATAAATTAAAACCTCTCCGGTTTGGTCTAGTGGTGGACACGAAAATGGTTCTGAGTATTTGTGTAGTATTTTAAACAGTTTGCTCGGAAAGCTTGTTTGTTTTGCCTCAGTGTGGAGAAACAGGTTCATTATGCACCAGGTTTGAGCTCTGACTCACCTCCCCTGTGTCATCCCCCTCCATGACGCTCCCCATTACAGTGATTACACTTCCGCAGTCTCATGTTTATGGTGATTGCAGCAGGATAGATGAAATTTTGATTTTGCAGAAGAAAGTAATTGGAACTATTTCTCAGGCACCTTCTTTAGAACATTGTTAATTACTATTCATATACGAGGGTCATCCAAAAAGTAAAGAACGTTTTGGCATGGTCAAATAAAAAGTAAAGATATCAACACAAAACTTTATTTAAAAATGCATAGAACCTTCCTCTACATTTCTACGCAAACGCCATGGATTTCAAGAAACTGTTTTTAACGTGGGACCAGTTTTTCTGTACCCATGTTCTACTCATTTGCCGCTAAAAACATGAGCCAGCATTTCTCAGCTTCTTTGAGTTCCTTATTGTTAGCAAACTGTTTTTACCCATAACATGGGAATAAGTGATATTCACTCGGCACCAAGACAGGGCTGTAGTCTTTTCTATTCTTGGCATAAAAAAGACATGGATTAAGCCCTTTCGATTCCAAAAAACAGTTGCCGTGGCTTTTCGAGTGTTTAAAATTCACACTTTACTTTTGGCGGGGGTTTTCAATTGTCGATGCCATTATTAATCACTGTGGACAAGAGACGCGTAACCACACAGCAGCAAACCTACTCTCAAACTGAAGAGGAAGAATATAGCTAGCAGCTGCACGCGCGCTCGTAGTGGTGAGGGGTGTTCTTTACTTTCTGAATGACCCTCGTATAACATTAAAAAATTTAAAATACCTACTGTTATTAACATTTATATGTTTTATTTATTATTAAATATTCTCAGAAACCCTCATCTCATTGAAAGTAAATCCCCTGTTTATAATATAATAACAGAAATAAATTATACGCTTCCATAGATTTTTTAGATTAAGCAAAACTATAAGTAGTCACATTGTTATCTCATTGAAAATATACAATAAGCCCTTAGTTTTAATAACTAAATAATTATTCTGTAAATACTTTTAATACTAAATTCTACGTAAGGCTAAAAAATCACTCATTTTACAACCTAGATGAACTCTTCAATCTCTCTAATATAAATTTCTTATACATCAACGTGTGTATCCATAGGACTGTCGTATGTCTAATCTTATTTATATTTGTAAATTATTCTCTTTTGTAATCCCTAATAATTATATTTGACTATGTCTTTTGACTGTTTATGACTTTGTCAATGCTTGTACGTAATAGGGCAATAACCCGTTATTTATGTTATGAGTTTATTTATTTCCAGAAGGGCTCAAAGCTGTCCTCACACTGGCTGTATATTTTGTTAATATAATAAGTTACAAGTAGCCTGCATAGCAGTTGTAATTTGCTGAACGGTTAATAAATGTATTTAAAAAAAAAAAATTATTTTTTGTTTCTTGGTTTCGGGTATAAAAATAGCCTAACTATCAAAGGTGTTAAAACAAAAATCATTTCACCTATAACCAATTGACTGAATTAAATATAATATATTTTAAAACTTCATAATAGCCAATATTAAGTTTTAAAATTTACAATGTGCCTTTCAATACTGGAGTACAAAAACCTTATTATTTGAATTATGTATTTTTTAGAGTTTATACATATACAGGCGAGTTTTAAATGTCCTTCCCAACTTAATTTTTGAAAAAGGAGATTTTATTAAAATCCTTTGGGGAATGTTTTTATAGGGGTTTAAAGTTTATTTTGACGTACTTTGCTTCACCCACCCCCACCCAAAAGCTGGGGTAGGCTCCCCAAATCTTTTTAAATACAAACCTACCCTTTGTGGCACCTCAAACGAAAGGGAATTTGAATATAAATTAAACAGCGTAACGACCATTTTTTATCTCAACTCAATTTTTTGTAATATCTATTTTATAGATTACAAAAAATCAGGTTATAAAATGCTTTTATGACAAATTGTTTTCAAAATACTCTATATGATTATGTAGGTGGGGGGTGGATGACTCAAGTATGTCAAAACCAACTTCAGAATCCTATAAAAACATTTCCCAAGGGTTTAAAATTTGTTTCCTTTTTCAAGAGTTAAATTGGGGGGACATTTAAAATTCACCCTGTATAACTTCCCCCATTTCTTCCAAAAACCCATTGTAGAATGTAACATATTATATTACGCATCTATGATTACATCATCTTTGGTACCCATAACCACCCAGAACAATAAACCATTTTCTTTAAAAGAGTACAAAAAATAAAGTATTACCCCAGTAAGGGCGGATTAGAAGAAATCAGTAACAAATTATTATTGTTGATACTTACCGTATACATTTTGTTTTTGTCTTCATTTAGCTCAACACTATTGCCTATTGTAGTTACATTGTAAATATGGTGTTACCTTTGTATAAATAAATTCGCTTTCAGAACTTCAGAGGCAACATAGTGTCTTTGGTCTGTATTCGTAGGCTTACAATGCTGAAATTTGGTCTGAGAGTTGTTAATACCATTGACTTTATATACATCATATAATTGATGTACAACCTAAACATTTAAAGTCAATGTTAATACTTTAATATCATTACTGATCATTTAAAGATACCAGTCAGATTTGGCTTGTCATTTGCACTGAATGATGCTACTGACAGTCAATAGTTCTTGTAATTCTATGTAAACATATAAGAAAATAAGCTCAAATGCAACTCCAGTAGTATTAACCCCTGAGCACTTGCTGGGCTCAGAGTTACACCAGAGTGCCCTAGAGCCAATATTTGAGCAACACTGTACAGAAGAACTGAAGACAAGGAAGTAAATGTCTACAAAACTATAAATAAACTATTTATTACAAATATAAAAACAAAAATAAGAACTTGCTGAGCACTTATAAAAACAAAGAAGCAACCTTTTAATAAGAAGTAGTTATAGTAGTCTCTTAAATTTCTGTTCTTCTCGAGTAACTTATCCAGGGTGCTCATAACAAATTGTCACTAACTTTAAAATTAGATTTATTGGGTCAAAATAAAAATAAAATTATAACGTTTTCTTGAAAATTGCTTTGTTTACCAGTTATCCGCCATTTCGTTTCAATAATTATTTAATATTTATTATTTATGAGATTTGGCTCAAACTTAATTTAAATTATTATATAAGTAATTTTGGTGTAACACCTTGAAGACTAATTAGTGAATAAACCGTGAGATTTACAATCAAAGATAAATAAAAACATTTTGTAGCAATTTTTTCACCTATCTGTTGATGCCAAGATCATAAAAATCTATTGAGAATCAACAATGTTACAATGGAAACCACGGCAAAAACAAAGTAATGAATTGAAAAGTTGCCGGTTTTCAACCAGAGTTTGCTTTATACTCCTGTTATTTATCAACCGATTTTTATGATCTTGGTGTCAATAAATGGGAAACAAAATTTGCTACAAAACGTTATTCTTTAAATTTTATGTAAACCTCACTGTGTATTAGCTTATTAAGGTGTTATACCAAAAATGCCTTGAAAGTACCATAAAATAGCCACCATTTTAAAATGGTAAATTAGATCATGCAGTTGATTTTTTCCAAAGATGGTCTAACTTAGATACAAATTTATATTAAGTTTAACCCAAAAACCATATGTGATGTGGGATATAATAAATAATTAACAAAAAAATAAAATGGCAAATATCTGGTAAACAAAGAGTTATTCTTGACTTTTTTAAATTTTGACCTAATAAACCCAACCCCAAAGTTCATGACACCCTTTTATGAACATCCTGTATTCACTGGATTGTACAGTATCGTCATTCTTTTTTCAACTGAATGATTTTATCTCTCAACATTTGTTCTATTTCACTTTCTTCCTCTTGGTAAGCCATTGTACTCTAAAACATACAAATAACATGAGTGAAAAAGTCAATTGAAATAAAAAAACGTTTGAATTTACAGTTACAACAGTATAAGCTGCTGGTGTTGTATAAACTAAGTTCAAGAAATAGTTAAAAAGTTAAATTTTCCTAATAAGTAAGCTGATTAAAACTAAAACTGATTTTGAGGGCCCCAGAGTGGCACTTGCATGTCTCACAACAAGTCCATAAATTGCAACAAGGGTCGCATGTCGTGAGTAGTGGGGGAAAGAGAATAGAATTGTTGGAAAGCAACTAAAATGATGTATAGAACCCTGAAGAAGACATAAGTAGAAGGAGAGAAGGAATGCCGATAAGAAGTCGCTAACATCACTAGGAACAGCAGTGAAGAATGTGAAGCAAAAATGATTACAACAAAGTACAAGGTTCAGTGTTTCCTCTTTAACACGCGATCCGTATCTAGATTAGCGTTGGCGACGAAATAATGCCTTTGCTATTATTCACGGCAATCCCTTGATTTCCGTTAGCGGCAGTGAAAAAAAATATTGACTTTCGCTACCGTTTACGGTAATTCCTAGACTTCTGGTAGCGCCTGCTACTAAATCATCATGACATTCGCTACCGTTCACAACAATCCCTAGACTTTCATTGGCGCCCCCAATGAATTCACAACTTTCACTACCGTTCACAGCAATCCCTAGACTTCCGTTAGCGCCTGCGACAAAAATAACAATTTTTGTCTGCGGCAAAATAACAAATTTTGTTACCATATACGACGATTTCTAGACTGCCATTAGTGTCCGTGACAAAACCACCACCTCCCTTCTCAAAAATTCTTGATTTGAGGACAAAATTCCGGCATAAATCCTGACTTTTTCCATATACCGTATAAAATTCCTGTATATATCCCAGTTTTCTTGAAATTCTCATATGCTCCACAACCTATGATGTTAAATGAGTTTTAAAGCATCCCTATTGCACACACCTGATTTAGATTTAAGTTTAGATTGGTCTCTTCAATAAGATCGTCCATCATATTTAAACGTGTCTGAATTGCCTGATAGAGATCTAGGCTCTTATCCCCTGTGGCTATTGTCGACTTTTTGCTCCAAACTTCTGAATTGTAGCAACTTGTCAACTGTTGATCCCTGTGAACATTTAACATAATTTAAATACACTTTATTTATTTATAATAGAAGCTTTTTGTAGTATAACTCATCTTCTTTATGTTAAAAATTAAATCTCACTTTGCCCACCCACTGAGTTTGACTTGAAAATAGCTTACACTGAGAGTAGGGTAAGGTAAAGAACAGTTACATTTATGATTACTGCACTCTAATATTTAAAGGAAGAAGTGATATTACTGATCAACGACTCATCATACACTCTGACGGATCCCAAGTTATGAAGATTATAACATTAGCGAATTTCCTTTGGAAATAGAGCTATTCTTTTCTTCCGCTAACAGAAGGAAACATTGTACAACAAAACGAATTGTTGTTTTGAGATTCCTATCACTTCCCTGAGTCAAATGGCAAAACTTTATATACATTTGTTACATGTATTTACGTATTTATGTTACGTATTATTGGTCCGATTTTCACAAGTTTTGGGTTTAAGCGTTCTTTTTGCAAATCTCCCTCTAAAAAGGATTTTTAGCCTATAAAACCAGTATTTTTAATCCAATTTTGATAAAACTGAATTAAACATTTACAGCACTGCACCTGACATGTGTGCCAAAAATAAACAAAATCAAACAACCCAAAACGGCGGGGAAAAAACAATTTTCAGCTGCCATCTTGATCTGGCTGAACAGATTTAACCACTTGACGGTCGGGTAAAATTTTTGAGTCGGCACTGAAAAGACCGGGTTTTTTTTATCTTGGAAATTGAAGGTTTAAATAATTAGAAAACCAACTGTTACATTCAAAACTATTACAAACAAAAAACATTCAGATAGGCCACGAGGGATGTAGGAAACACAGGAACCACAACGGGTTGCGTATTGCGTTGCCTGTTTTGAAGAGTGGAATGGAGGAATAGTGAAAAACAGAAAAAGTGACTAGAGGGGACTCAGAATTGCTTCTTATTGCATTCGTGTTCTCTTTCCTTCTCCGCCACCCCCCTTGCCTGTAGGTTGGTGGAGGAGTAGAAAGAAGAGAAGAGAAGGGATGCAGTAGCATATAAGAGGGAGATGCACATCTATTGCAAATCAAACACTAGCGCTTGGAAATATGGGTAATTCACCAGTGGCAAAAACATGAACTAACTGACTACAAAAAAGTCCCACGCCAGCCCCCAGGTGGTTCTTTTTCTCTCTACCTGTCTTCCTTATCTCCTGCTGACCCTTGTTTACAACATTTTTTGTGCTGTGGGAGGGGCGTAGTGGTGGACCTAGCAGGGCGGGGTGGGATGGGAGAGGGAAGGCAATCGTGATGCATTCTTTGTTCTGCTTTTACCTCTTGACAGCTGCAGCTGGCAATTGGTTGCTAAGGAGGTGTCAGGGGCCTGACAAATCATAGCCCTCTAGCTGTTGACATTATAAAAAACGAGGGAACCTATATTCAGGGGAAATTTATGGGTGCGTCTTAGATTAGCATGTGGTTTAGACTCGAGTATAAACGGTAATATAAATGTCAGGTACAGTGCTATAAATGTTTAAACCAACTTTTATTGAAATCGGTTGATAAAGACAGTTTTTATAGTATAAAACCAAATTTATTGGGGGAGATTTGCAAGGATTCACGGTAGCACGTGGAGCTATGTTTTTATTTGCTATCTAGCAAAGTAAATGTTATACTTACTCCTGGAGAATACTATGCATGTTTTGCTGCAAGTGGTTGGTTAGTGTGTTGTGCTGGCACTCAAGGTGTTCATTCAGTTCCTTAACAGCTTGAGCCAAGTGTTTCCTCTCTGATCCCAGCATTGCTGCCAGACATCTTATCGGCTCATCTGGTTAGGACAAACTTATCAGTTAATATACAAATGTGAGCAAAAATTGAAACATTATTAAGCCTTTTGTTGCTTTTGGAGGGGGTTTGATTACTATTCTGTAAACAAGCAGAGACACAACTCTCTTTTACTAATTAAATTACTCTAAAGTAAGTGGGTCAGTCCAAGTTAGTCACTTGGTTCTACTGAATCGGAGTGTTTGTATACCAGGTTATATACCAAATTACAAAATCCCATAGAGGCAATCATGAATCATGATGGCAATTTATCACTTTTGGCCGTAAAAAAAACTAGGATTTTCCTTCAGGCTCTACCACTGGTTTAAAAACTTATTGCAATGACACCTTAAAAATGGGCAATTTCAAATGGTTTCATTACAAATACCTAGGTGTGTGCGAGTCACATTTTTTTAGTTTGAGTCAAGTCAAAATCAAGTTTGTTAAAAAAGCTTCAATTTTGAGTAGAGTATTATCGTATTGCTGTATCAGCATTAAAAAAACAAGCTCATTTTGGAGTTTTCTTGACAAATTTTACTATTTAGTTTAAATTAATTAAATATGAACATTTATATATCACATGAAATCCACACGAAACAAAATGAAAGAAAGACTTTGTTAACGTTTAAACAAACCGTATAAATTTAAACAAAACAAAAGTTAAACATTAAATAAATTAAATCCACAAAAATTGACTTAATTTTCTGCAGTTTTATCCCCAGGGCAGTATTTGTTTCCAAGGCAAAACCTTTTTATTTTGAAATCCTGACTTGGACACCATAGGCGGCGATCTCTGTCTGACTCCCGCTAGCGCCCGCAACGAAATCATGACTTTGATACCGTTTGCGGTGATCTCTTGACTCCTGCTAACGCTTGCATTGAAATCACAACCTCGATACCGTTCGCGGTGATCTCTTGACTCCCATTATCAAATTACTTGACCAAATTTTGAGCTTTACAGATTAGATCGAGCCGAGTTCGAGTATCGGTAAATACTCAAACTCGGCTCGACCTGATCCGTAAAGCTCAAAATTTGGACTTAATAATCGAGTACTTGCACACCCTTACAAATATCCTTAAAATATTAATTCACTTTTATATTCAAAATCAAAATATAGACAGGGGTTTTTTGGTTCTGAAGTTTAAGGTCTCCTCTGCTTAAAGTTTAAAAATCACAAAATTAGTCTCTTATTGATATTACTAGTAATATAAAAGAACACTTACAGCAGTCCTCAAGTGGCAAGCTCTCATAATCCTGATAGTCTTGTAAGTTTTCTTTCATAATCTCAATTCTCTTCTTGGTAGCTAACATCAATTCTCTAACCATATCATCAAGTTTCTTGTGTTTCTCGAAAAAGCATTCAATTTGATCTTCTTCCAATATTAAGGCCTCGTATAAAACTCGGTCAGAGACCAACTTCAGATTTAGGTCTTTTTTGACATTTTCTAGCTTCAAACAAGAAACACAGTCAGTTATTCATATACACTATTGTTGAGGTATTACACTAGTAACACCAATATTTTGAGGGAATGAAAACTTACTGTACACTATTCATGAAGAAATTACTCCCGAAATATCACTTTTTACAACAAAAATATTATTCTGTCAATAGCCTAAGAAATAAAATAAAACACTCAACAAAAAAATTGATTTTGTTAAATAAAAAGTAAAAGTTGAAATTAGATCTGATTATTTTAATAAATTGAAATGTGATAAGAGGTGAGTGACTCGGTAAGGGTAGAGGGAGGAACATATTGTGCACAATGACAATATGTTTCAAGGGAAAACTTACAGATATTTTAAAACATATTATCTCAGTTTATGTGTAAATAAAGTTCAATGGACAATGTCATACCTGGTTTATCAACACCTTGTAATCCTCTAATTTTTGCCGCTGAAGTTCACAAATGAGTTTCAGAATCCTACTTTCTGCCCACATCTTGCAGGATTCATCCATGTCTTCAAATTCGTTTGAAAAGCTGTCTTCACTTTCACAATAATCCATTGTCTCAGAGGCTTCACTCCTGGAAAATATTTATAGGGTGTTTTTATAGGGTCCTGAAATTTGTTTTAATCATTTTACATGGAATAGTTGAAATGAAGCTGTTATAAGCTGCTACTGTTGATGGTGACACATCAACTATCTGCCTTGCAATTTCTGTGAAGAGTTCACACAGAGTGCTTAAAAATGAATATTTTGTTGAGGGGGAATATATTTCAACAATAATTGCCACATTATTTACTCTTTCAGTCAATTACCGTATCGGTCAGTACAAACTGCTTGTAGTTAGTGGGATTTCGATAGCATGATCACAAAGATACACTTTATCTACGAGGGGGTACCCAAAAGTATCGACAATCGGTCGATGGCGAGGTGGGAAGCGCATAGTTCACATTTTGGCCGATAGGGGACGAAAGCCCAACTCTTCCTGAGTTCAGTGCACTCGGTGTGGCCAGTCTGAGAAGCTGTGAAGAGGAGCTGTGTGCGTGTTTCTAAAAGTAGTTTTTGTTCTGCCTCGTTTTGTTTTGATGGTTTAATTAAATGGACAAAGTTCAGCAGTGACTTTTTGCTTTTTTCTCAGTAAGAACGCGTCAGAAACGGTTGCAGTTTTAAAAAAAAACTTACAAAGACAATGTTCTGAGCAAAAACAAGATTGAAAAGAGTATTTTTCCCAAATTCAAGATGGCGCCATGTCGATTGAAGACAAGCCTCGTCCTGGACGACCTTCAAATTCTCGGACTGGTGAAATTGTACAGCGAAAACTGTCAGTATTACAAGACGACCGTCAGAGGACCATAGGGAATGCTTTTTGGAGTGTGTTAAAATTCAGTTTAGCGAATTTCAACACACTCCATACCTACATTTTGGCGATATGGAGACTGGTTCTTTCATCATGGCAATGTGCCTGCCCATGTAGCTATTTCAGTGCGCTAGTTTTTGGCCAATACCAGCACGACCACCCTTCCTCACCACCCATACTCGCCAAATCTTGTCCCACGCGACTTTTTTATGTTTTCCATAATGAAAAATTACATCAAAGATCACCGTTATGACGAAACTGAAGGAGTGAACAGGCAAACGAGGATGGAGCGTGCAGCCATTCAGACTAAGGGGTATGAGGGATGCTTAAAACCATGAGAGCATCAAATGAACAAATGCATTACACTAAATGGGGAGTATAATGATGGTACACATGTAAGTTAGTAAAAAAATAATAAAATATGGTTTTTATAGTGAAATCCTCGTTATTTTTGGGTACCCCGTATGATACATCAAACTTGTCCTAGTTCCTTTTCGCATGGTTAACAGATACTCAACGAAGTGCACAGACAGATAGGATGTTACAGCAGCAAAATACACTCAATTTTCTCTTGCCTCTGCAACACACTTCAAGATTTTAAGAAAATCCTTCATTCATGGCAGGGGACTTGACAACACTTTACTGGCTATAATTATGCAGTTGCTGGAAGGTAAAAAAAAATTGACAAGATCTGAACAGACTTAAATAACTAAAGAATAAATAATTAAAAAAATAGTGGTACTTAGTAAACAAATTAAATGATTTAATTAAAATAATCTTTGACTCTGTCAGTAGTGCTGCAGTCAGTTGCTAATCAACTGTTTGAATTTCCTAAAATTGGAATTTGCCTTAAAGAGTATCTGTAGTTGTTGCTTTTCTCTGTATAAACACAGTGTAAAGACTATTAAATACTAGTGTCCTTAGGCTATTTCAAAATTATCATTCAAAATATAATGAAGATTACTTGATTTTTGAGAGCACTGGTTTTCCTCTTCCTCGCTGTATTTCATAAATGGTTTCATAAATTTTCTTTTGAGCTGTTTTAAGACTGTCTATTTCTGCTGCATTCAATATTAGAACCTTCTTTTGTTTGGATAACCTTGCAACAAAAAAAATCAATTTAACTACATATTATAACATATTTGAAGTTTAATAGACCAACTTTTAGAAATTGCAAAAACTGATATTTGCTTTTAGACTTCAATAATTTGTAGGATCTTCAGGCCTACGAGTACATGGTATTTAATTTAATTTATTAACATGCTTAAATAAAACAAATGTAACAATGTTATTGCATGTGTACATTCACTAAAAATTTTGAAACAAAAAAGTGCCGAATTGATATTTTTATAATTATGGATATGAAATGACATGATAATGGAAGGAATACAGCTGTTCATGAATAATGGGATGAATTACATTAATATAAATTATGGATGAATAGTGAGTATGGATGGTATGATACAAATTTAAAAAAAGTAATCAAATACAAAACTTAATACAACATCAGAACTTAGGACATGTTTTATAATGTGAAATATGTTTATATATTTTATTAATTGTAGGCTCCTACACATACTCTTCTATCTGTGTCAATTTAATGTATCTTACTGTAACAAGCTATTGGCCTAAAAATTATTCTTCCCAACAGCCTGATAAGAACTCCTCAATCAAATAAAATTCTTTTACCATAAAAAAAATCTTTAATTGTTTAAACTTTTGAATACTATCTATGGTTTTTATATTTTTTGGGAGTTTGTTGATAATTTTGACTCCAAATTGCATTGGCAAATGTTCAAAGACAAGAGTTCGGTGTTGCTGAATTCTCAGTTCATCTTTACCTCTAGTGTTATGATCATGTATATTTATGCCTTTCGTGAGGTTACACTTTGATCGGCGAAATAAGATATAAATGGTATGTACACATGGTGTTCCAATAGTGCCAAAGCTTCAAGACACGATTTTATGGCTCTAAACCAAGATATATAAATTTGTTCAAGGGAAAAAAGGGAAAAATTTGTTCATAATCACTTTGTTGTACCATATATACCGGGTGTTTATAAACAAATATCGGAGTTTTAACACGTTTTTTGACGTGTTAAAATCCTGATATTCATTTACAAAAACACTTAGTATATATGTATTATCTGACAAAGGAAAAAAATATGAAGTGTTAGTAGGATATAATCTAGAAGTAACTTACCTGTCCAAAATATTTAGAAGTTCTAAGTCTATCTCTAAACCATTGTCTGCTATCTTTTTAAAGATCTGAAACGTGTACACATGATATAGGCTTTCTTAATGAAACATATTAAGGTAACTTGCACATTTGCTACAGACATTATCATTACTTGAGAAGATAGGCAGCTGATGAGGAGGATTTTAATTCAATAAATAATTAATTAAAGGACATGTTCAACATTTGCAGACAATCATTTTTGTCCTTGCAATAAAAATGTTTACTTGTCCTATTTTTTCGAACCTAGATGTTAACCTTGATGTGCTAACCTGGATATTAGATAAGACGGTTCAATATTTATTTATCCCATTTTATAGATTACTACAAACTTATTAGTTCTTAGGAAATGTTACTAAATTTTAAATACATTTATATCATTATTACCTTTTTACTCTGCGACAAAAACTCAATTATTTTGTTGAAACGTCGGTTTTGCTTTCCATACTTTTCAAGGGACATCTGGCAGAGAAGCCTGAAGTTTGTACTCTGAAAATGATAAACCTATTAATGAATTCAATAAGTTTAGACCATGAGTAAACTACTGGTACCTAAGATGTAGGTACACTTGTACAGCTAGTTTGAATACTCCCTATAGGATAATTCCTAGGTAGTTATGCGTATGTTCCCACTATTCAACATCAAAATTCAAAATTTATTGACTGCAGGGTACAGATCAGTGTTAAGTTTCAATGATTATGTTAATATATTCAACGCAATGGTTTTGAGGAGGAGGAGACTGTCTTGCTGACACTCGACCTGAGCAAAGCATTCGACTGTGTCTCACACAATTAATCTTTTTGAAACACTCAAGAAATATGGAATTTGTTGTAAACATCATAATATTAGGTGCTTCAAAGAAACGACCCATATTGTTTCTTAACTGTAATTCATATGGGGAATAACATGGGTTTGGTGGGAGGATGATTTCCAACTTACTTTCAAATTTATTACTTAAGCACTGTGATGCATATTGCAAATAATGTAACTTAATAACCTAAAGTATGACTCACCGTTTCATTACAAGGCAAGGAAGAAGCTATTGTAGAAACTGACGCATTTGAGAGAAGAGAAGCATCGAGATTATCTGAAGCCAAAGTATCGATTCCTTCGTCAGCTGATATTTCGTTGTTTTGGACCTAAAAAAGAATTCAACTGGATTAAACAGACAGAAGTAGGATTCACTTAAAATGGATGATTCGGTGCTTAAGTCTTAAATATTTGATTCTCTACAAGTGCCTGTGTTGTGAACAAAAAACTGAAATAATGATCCTGTAACTTTGTTAAAACGGTACAATTGACACAAGTATTTAGGTAGTACTTCACTTCACAAGACTAAAACTACATTACCTACTTGCTCTTACCTACATTAAACTTGGATGGCGTAGACTTAACTATATTATTTTTAATAATAAAGTTGGCAGTAGTCTTGGATTAGCCATTGACAGTAAATTAACCTGGAATTGCCACATTGAACATGTGGTAAGCAAAATTTCATCAGGTTTGTTTTCACTGTTTCGGTTGTCAAAATGATGTGCATTAGAATCATTAAAACTAGTAAATTTTGACCATATTCACTCACAACTGTCTTTTGGAATAAGTATTTACAGTGGAACTTCACAGAGTATATGGATAGACTTTTAATTCTTTGAAAGCGAGCAATTTATATTATAAAATTATATAATTTCCAATAAGACTGAGCTCCTAAACAATGAACTTTTATTGTGTTAGACTAGAAAAGATAAATTTATAGAACTAAATTTATAAATGTACTTTGTACACTGTTCAAGGACAAAACTCTGGTACCTGGTAGGTGATTTTCACCAATACCAAACACGTAATAGAAATAATTTTGCAATACCCGTGCATAGATTAATGATGAAGATGACTCTACTAGGAGCATTGTGCCAAACAGTATTGTGACTAACACAGTAAAATAAAATAGGAAAGGAAAAGGAAATGAGGAGTTGCAAGTTCTTGTTTATAAAAACGTTGTAAGCCCAATAGGTTAGAGGGAAAAAACAGTTTTATACAACTCAAATATCTTTATTTTCATATTCATCAAGAACAGAATTGGCGTCATATTATTACATTGTTATTACAGTTTTTTATAAATACAGTCCAAAAACAGTTGGTGCTGGAAGTTTATTGTTTGGCTGCAGCGATGGTCTTGAATTCTTCAAGGCTGTAGATTGACTCACCTATAAGCCACTTCAAAATAGTCTTTTTAGAGTCTGAGGGGTGCTGGCTTTGATGTCATCTGGAAGCATGTTGTAAAGCTTGCCGGCATAGGATAGCTTCTTGGCAAAAGGGCTGAGTGATGCGCTGGGAGACTGAAGTCATTTGCTCTTCTTGTGTTGTAGTTATGGAGATCCCCATTTTTATCAGATCTTGTGTGCGAGCATGTTTAATGACTTCACAAATGTACAATGTCACAACTGTTGGTATACCCAAAGTCTTAAAGGCGTTCCTACAACTCTCTGGATATTGAAGGTCTGCCAAGATTCGCACTGCTTGTTTTGCATGACCAATACTGCTGGAGATTGCCAACAGATGAACCTCCCCAGAGAACCAAGCCATATATGACTCTCAAATAGGGCATGGTATGCAGTTTTGGTTGCTAGAAATGTACCGATAGACTTGAGTCTTCTGAGAACAAAAAGGGCTGAACTTAGTTTTTACATAGTTGTTCTCGTGGCTGTTCCATGACAGGCAATTGTCAATAACAACTCCCAGGTGCTTCGTTTCTGAACTGTGTCAATGTTTGGTGGCCGCTCACTTCATCTTTATGTTTGCCAAGAGCTAACACCTTGGTCTTTGAGGCATTGAAGACCAAGTCGTTAGCTAAGCAGTACTCCTGAGCAATAAGCAAGGAGGTGTTGGTCTTGAGTTCTAGTTCAGGGACTGCGGCTGCTTGCAACCAGAACTGTATCATCTGGTAGGAAACTGGGTAGCAGTAGTCTCTCAGGTACGTTGGTAAATCACTGATAAAAAGAACAAATAACACTGGTCCCAACACCGATCCTTGCGGAACTCCTCTAGTCATGCGCAACTGCTGAGATCTTTCACATCTTAAGGTTCCTTTGATTACTTGCTTTATCTCAACAACCTGTGTTCTATCTTGCAAGTAGCTCTGAAACCAGCTCAGTGCTGTTTCAGTGACGTTGAACGAACTAATTTTTGACAGAAGCATGTTGTGTTCAAGACTATCGAACGCCTTGCTTAAGTCCAGGAAGGTACCTGTTATGGTTTTTCCCTCTTCAAGGTCATCGATCAGGTGCTCGATCAGATCAACAAGGGCACTCACAGTTGATCTTCCTGAAATAAAGCCATGTTGTCTTTGCGGTAGGAGATTATTTACTTCAAGATGTTGTAGAAGACGAGAAAGAATAACTTTTTCGAATACTTTTGAAACTGTTGGAACGAGTGAAATAGGCCTGTAGTTCAGTACTTCTTGTCTGCTGCCCTGTTTATGTAGTGGAAAAATTTTTGATATTTTTAGTAACCTGGGAAATATTCCTTGTGCCAATGATTTGTTAATAATGTTTACTAGAGGTCGACTTACTTCCTGTTTACAAAACCTCAAAACCGTTGAACTTATACCATCTATTCCACTTGATGATTTTGGTTTTAAGGAACATATTATTTTGAGTATTTCTTCATATGTAGTTGGTATATATTTAGATAAGATTTCTGTGAGAAGTTTCGGTTGTTTAATTAATTGAGGTTTGTTAACTGCCTTGTTCTGGGATAAAATTGTATCTCCTATACTTACAAAATAAGTATTGAAATGTTCTGCAATGGTTTCCGGGTCCTCAACTGTCTTGTCTGCAATGTTCAGCTGCCATTGTATATCAGAGTCACCCTTCTTTGACACTCTTTCACTATTAATAATATTCCAGATTGTCTTGCTCTTATTATTTGATTGAGCTATGTTACGTTCATTTGCTTCTTTCTTGAGGGCTTTTAGCTTTAAGTCATAAGTCTTTTTCTTGTGAAATGCATCCGTTCTATCTTTCTTTTCCACTCATCAAGAATTTTTCATGCGCTTCAAAAGATTGATCGTAGATTGTCTGATTCGGATTTCTTGCTGTCCTACAGCTTTGCTTTCTATCTGACGGAGTTTTTGTGGACAAGTTATGTCAAATTCTTGAGTGAATACCTTGATAAATGCAGAATAAGCTTCTTCTGCTTCAGGAGCTTGGTAAACTGTGTCCCAGGACGCCATTCTCAATTGTTGTTTGAGTTTTTGAAGGTTTTCTCTGCAACTGTTTTTCTCTCCCGAGCAGACCCATGCCAGGTTGAAGTTGTGTGCAGCTATGGAGTCCATCACTTTGCTGGTGGGGGTTCAAACCCACCACTAACTTTTGTAAAGTGACTATGCAATTACGCTTGGTAAAGGTCGCGTTTGAGTGGTAGGGAAAACTTTGTAGTCCTAATTTTTCTCGTTAAACAGGACAAACTAACCTTTTAACTCACCTTTTAATATTGATATGAAAAGTTATTCTTGGAGTGTTAACTAACTTTTATATGAAATAATGTGCTGACGGACTAACCAATACAGAATATTTCTTCCGGCCAGACTCCAAGGCTTCTTTTACACTGTCCAGTTTCTTGTTCAATAGGTTGTTAAAATTTGTCACATTTGTTGCACATTCCATGTTCCATTCTTCCGCTTCTTTCTTCTGTCGAGAGAGTTTGCTTATGTCTTCCGACTTGGCTGAGATTGAGGCACTGAAACACAATCGTATATGAGAAGTGAGAACTAATGATTTACTTCAGCAATAAATTACACAAATGTAAATAACAAACCCTTTACTTTTTTTCACAACTCAAGTCATAGAGCAAGAGTAAACTTTAATTTAAGGCTGTGCTACACTTCTCTCAACAGTCAGGTTATGGTGTGGCTTCCTCACTCTGAAAGATGAGAGCTCTTGCTAAAATATCTGCCATTCTCGGCATATACTTAGTGCGCTTGCAAAATTTTGCACTTTGCAGCCTGTTTCAACTTAGCTTTCTTTCAAGTATGTATTCAATTCTATGCTGGCTATATCTCACCAATTAAAGCACTGGTTTAAAAAAACCGACGGTTAACACTTAGAATCAGAAGCCCGAGACCTGCTTGGGCTATCTATTGAAGTAGTTACCATGATTGCTACTAAAGCGCTAGTGTTCCGCGCAAGCTTGAACAGGTTTCTGCGAGGAAAGCTTCTACTAGGTGTAACTTTGACAGGACACAGTGCCATTGTTGCTATATTTCACCAACTCACTTTTGTGTATAAGTATATTAAAACAAAACTAACTGGCTTAAAGACTTTTTAAAAGCTAATTTGACATTGTTAAACGACTGGCACACAGCAACTTACTTGATTGTAGACAGTAGTTGAGTTTTGACACTAAACTGTTGCTGGAGAAATGACAATTCATCTTTTTTAGCCTCTAAAGTGGTCTCGGCCATTGACAGGGGAGCATATGGAGATTTTGAGAAGTAAGATTGAACAGCCTCTTCCAGTTCTTCACCGTAGAGAACATCACCATTTTCTTCAAGTTTGCAAAACCTATAAAATACCACACAATTCAAATTTTGCACTCTTTCAAAGCCCATATACAGTACAGTACTGAATTTCATTGGTCATCCTTAAACGGGATCTAAAAGTTTATCTCTACAAATGTTTTTAAAATAATTTTTTGGTAGTCATTTTGGCCTTTTTCATAAATTCCCAGAAGGTTCAAGCACCTACATTAAAATTAGAGAAGTTATCTCAATGAACCTTTGTAGCAAATTGATTGAAAACTTTATTAACTATTAAAGAAACACCTGGTATTAAGAAATCTGGCGGGAAATTTCCAAGTTTGAGCTTTTTACTCACTGTAAGTTACTATCTCAGGAGAATTATTTCTGCTTTCTGTCATGACACTGAACCATAATCAATTGCTTGTATAGCTAGGCTACATCAGTTAACTAAGAAATAAATTACAAAACAATTGTTTTATTAAAATAAACGTTTAACTTATTGAACAATTTTAAAACCTACCATTTTGGGACAGTTTAATTATTAATAATTTCAAAGAGCAACGATCAATTATCTTCAGCAAGCGATAAAGTTGTTAATTATGTTAAAAACCTTGGACATTTTACAGAGGTTTTAGATTTAGATAACAAAGTAATACAGTGACTTTTATAAATAATCTTAAATTAAATGTCAAAGAATTACATGAAGGTTTAAAAATACTTCGGCTACTTACTCAGATTGTTCATGAACAGTTAGGCAGTTTTCCTTGGTTATATTTGAACGAAAGCATTCATAAAACTGTTTTAATTTAGGATTATTACTACAAACGGTCAACTGGCCAGGTTTCAAATTCAACCCGTATCCAGTGGCTGATAGTATTTTCAACAAATGTTCTTTGAAGTTTCTCTTACTTTCCATTGTATAAAGGCAGCTTGGATCAGAGCTAAAAATGTTGACTGTTTAAACTTTGTCAACGATTTGTTACCACATCCTGAAACATATGACAGTAGTTCAAAGCACGTTTATCTGAAATCACAGTGCAGCAAATGTGTAATTGATGATTGTCTCTTTTGCTCACTCTGGCGCTTCGTCATGTAGATGACGTAGGAATTGACCATTTTTTATGAAAAGACAGCTGTCGAGTTACAGGGTGTCAAGTTAATTAGGTTATACTTTAATTACATGTTTTAAAATCATACAATCATGATACATTAATTTCTTTGTGGTGTGTAGAGTTAGTTTACTAAAATGAGGTGGTTGTGATGGGGGAAGAGTAGACTTTATATGCGTCCTGATTTCTATTTGGGAAAATGTAGTCATATTTACAGGGATTAACAGAAGTGCAAAATAATAGAACATTTTACTTTACATAAAGGCCTAGGACTTCCTTTAGTTCCTATAGACTTTACTCTTCTAAATGCAATGTTAAGGTATCGTTAGCCTAGTGGAAGATAGGATGTTTACACAGTATTTGAGTAGAACTTACAAATTGTTAGTTTTCCTGATTTATAACTCACAAAAGAATTCTTGAATAAACTGTAATTGTCAGTTAGACTCAGTAATGGTTTGGTTTGTTTTTAATAGATAGAAAGATAAAGATTCAATAAAAAAATTCATTTTTGTCTGTTTGGCGGGACCCAGAAAACTTTTTTCTTTTTTGGTGCATTAAGTTGAAGATAATAACGTCGAAAAAGACATTATAGAATCCAATACAATAAATTTGAGAAATAAGTATACATTATTTTAAAGAACTATTGCCCTTTTATCGAAAGGTTAATTATGTCGAGTTCATTTAACCTACCCAAGCTAAATCCTCAGCCAACTATTAATTTTATCACATTGTTATATTATTTCATTCGTCACACATATATTTATTGTTATACAGTATTCTACTACACAGTTTCATTTACATTATGTATCAAGTCTCAATTGAGTTATCACTGATGTAGTACTACACTTCTTTCAATTGTATTTTGAAAGAATACACTTCTGCAAGTGTATTGAGGGGCTGGCTACTGAAAACCCCATTGTATGGACAGAATGAGTTCCGTAGTGCAAATCTCAGCAATATGAAGTTGTGATTTTTTTTCTCTTTTACTTGTTCTGTCGACATGTCACCTACCAGGTGTTATTATTATATATAATTGTATTGTTTCTTACACAATAGAAATAGCATGCTATCTAATCACATGACAAGCCAATTGTATATATGTACTGTATACCATTGATTTTAAACATTTAAAGTCAATGTGTATACTTAACGGTGAATAAATAATTGTATCATTGTATGTAAAACTATATTTTCATATTTCTAGTCTATTGTACCTTGTGTATATTGGCGATTGCCGTATGTAATAAATAAATAAAGTCGGAATACTGTTGTGATAAAGCTGCTATATCACAACAAGTACTATAAGGTTCGGTGGTAAAAAAGCAGTGCCCTAAAGAGAACACATTAAATGGTCCAAACCATTGATTTTAAATGTATATTTAAAGTCAATTGTCCAAATCCTCATCCACGCACTCGTCAATTGTTGAAAAGTCGGAAAGAAAGAAATTCCCACTTGCTTCATAAAAGTAAATAAAATTTAATTCCCCTACTGTGATTATTGAGGCTCAACTTTTACTACTTCTTAACTTAAATATAATGTAATGTACTTGATACTTACTTACTTGATACTTGAAGTTAGCCCGTTGGAAGTGCATCGCATCACAGTTGTCAGTGTTTGTAATTATTTTCATTCTAGATATTTGTTCAAGTTGTAGTACTGCTTTTGCATTAGATATGTTTTCAATTGTAATTTAAATTTCTTTAAGTCTTCAATATTTTTAATGTCCTCTGGTATTTTAATATATATTTTTGCTGTGTTGTAATATGAACTGCTGGTTATTAGTGTTGAATTAATTTGTGGTATATGACCATTGACTTTAAATATACATTTAAAATCAATGATATGACTATTTCTTGATTGCCTAGTATTATAACCATAGATTTCTTGATTTGTTTTAAAGTATTCCGGTCTCCCTCTTCTCAGGTCGGCTGATTCCAAAATCAAAGCTGAAATAAATGTTAGAATATTTAAGATTTTGATATTAGAATCTTCTCGTTTGTTAAGATTTTGAATATCGGTCTACAGTGAGCTATATAGTGTTCTTTATTAATGTAACGCGGCGTAACGTAGCCAGACAAGACGATCACACATTCTTACCTCACAAGTAACGAAAGAGTGGCAAATTTCGCATAATCGCACAAATTTTGACATTCCGGTTCCTAGACAAACGTGATAAAATAATTCAAAATGTAATAATATTGGCTTCAAACATACCTCATATCTCACAGTATAATTATAAGTAAAGTAAGTAAGTAAAAATTCTCATTAATAATAATTATGAAATTATTTGCTACCATAGTACATACATTATAAACTCACTTTCCTCCCAGTATTTTTATAGACCAAAAATGTCACGATCGTTGATGGGATGTGGAGAATGGATAGAAGAAGGGAACAAGAAGAAATGATTGGAAAACGGAACGGATCGTAAGGGAAATAGGGAATCAGGAAGTGTCAAAATTATTTTGTCGTCTTGTATGATCAGAATGAATGTAAAGGTCTAAATACGTAGTGTAGTGCACAGAAATAATCGAATTCCACTTCAACGATTTTGTAATAGTCTTAGCAGTAGATTATTATACCTGTACAGTGTTGGTTCCATTTGGATATCTGTTTTCAAGTAAACAAAAATACTTGGTTTGGATGGTGGTTCGACTCTTCTTACCACTAATTGTGTGTTTATTCTTAGACGTATTATGTGTTAATTCCGAGCTATAATCTACTAAAGACATTAATTCTGTCATTTAGACTATTCTGTGATGCATTTCCAAGGATTAGTATTTCGTTATCAATGGCAGTATTTGAGAAAGAATTAAAGAGGAGAAAAGTGTGCCTAGATGATACTCATCCACTGTCATGTACATTTTTGAACGTTCAGAACATTAATGGACACATAGTAAGTAGTTTTACTAATTGTTTTATTTGATCTGGTTATTCTAGATCCACCAAAGTGGTTTTAGAGTAGGCTAAACTGTATGAGTTAGCGATGAGTTTTATTTGCTTTCCTATTTGGGAGCTTGTCAGAGTTAGTGCAATCACTGTGATCAAACCTGCCCTTTAAGTCCCTTATTTATACAAAATCTTCGTCTCTTATAATTAGACAAAACAAAGCGGATGAACACAAACCGTATGATAGTATTAGTAGTATGTAAGATCCAAATAAACCTCAGATATTGTTATTATACTTATGCCATGAAATACATATTGCTATATGAAAACATGAAAGTTGCTTTGTTTCCGTGTAAATTTCAAAGTACCCTTTGGCACCAGCGTAGTGGTAGCATTATCAGCTATTTTACATTCTTTGAGGATACGACACCAAAAGGTTTGATATTTTCTTATTTTCCAGGAGTATTTGATCCGGGTTCAAAGAGGGCCCACAGCAGAACAGGTCTGGCATGTTTTCAAAAGATATAATGATTTTGTTGGATTACATCATGCCTTGCAATCGTCAAATTTGCTTTTGCCTCTT
The DNA here is from genome assembly GCA_018831715.1 of Matsumurasca onukii. Classification (NCBI taxonomy): domain Eukaryota; kingdom Metazoa; phylum Arthropoda; class Insecta; order Hemiptera; family Cicadellidae; genus Matsumurasca; species Matsumurasca onukii. Next base: position 72,637,755 of record CM032058.1, on the reverse strand, counting down.
CCGCCAAAGAAGCTTATTGGTAACTTCGACAAGGACTTCATAGCTGAAAGACAAATAGGTTTACAGGTACAACATATTCAGCTTACTCCTCATCCAACCCATTTTTTGCATGAGTTATTATTTCAAAATTTTAATTCAACACACTATACTAGTGCTAAAAGAATAAATTTAAACATCAAATAAGCCAATATTGAATTTTTGAGGTTATCTGAAGATTACAGCATTGCTACTCAAAAGGCCTCATAAGTTAAAATTTTCAATATTGGTTTATTTGATGTTTAAATTTATTCTTTTACATATCCAATATTAGAGCTCATCCTAGTGCTGATATACTAGTGCTGTATTCCAGCATTGCAGTTTCGGCCACAACTATTGACAGATTTGACTGACATTTTTTGTATTTGTACTTGTATTTTGTAGGCAGAACAATGTCTATGACTTTTGAAATTTTAGTTCATTTCAACATTCAAGCTAACAGGATATTATCGAATTTCCTTTTGGAAAAATGAGATATTCATGCTGTCAGCATGGTCAGACCCAGGACCGTGGCAATAGAACGACCGAATGTCAAAGCAAGGATGTGAACAAAGCAAATAAGAGTAACAAATTGCAAGGAAATTCAATTTACTCATGCTGCGTGTCGGCCTGGTTTTCATTTGCTATTCAAGAAAATTACACTACCGTTAATTAGTGTTACGGAAATAGAGTCCATTTCAACTTCTAAGATAATAAGATATTTTTATTTGCCATTTAAGAAAATGACCATACTGTTAATTAGTGTTACCAAAACAGAGTTAATTAAATAATATTTTAGTTTTTTAACAACTTAAGGCCAATTTCACTCTAGAAGATTTTCAAATCTAATGTGTACAATACCTTTAGCTATCCTTTTATTATAAAGCTTTTATTATTAAAAAGCCAATAATCTGATTTTTGAAGTAATTTAATTTTAGAATTTGTACCTAAGTTATATCCACTGTCAAAAACATTATTATTACTGACTAAACTATTTGACTGTCATCTTGTCAATACCACGATTTATATCTAAAGCTATTAATTTTCTTCTTTTTCAGAACTATATTAACTACATTCTCATGAATCCAATTTTGGCCTCTTCTTTACCTGTAAAAAGGTTTCTTGATCCAGATAATTACAGCTCAGCTTTCCAAGGTAAAATTATTTTGATAACTAGTACACTCAAATTTTAATGTTTTAAATCCAGTTTTATTTTATACATACTTTAAAGCGCTACTTACGTAATGATTAAGTTTGTGAAAATCTAAATATAGCCCTTTAGAATTATAAAATATAATGTTTCATGCATCATTTTTGACCAAATGTTAGGGCCCTTGTCCAGCATGCAAGTAAGTTAATAACTCAATATTTGAAGTAAAATTTGTTATAAACATTTTTTTTAAGTCTCATTTATTTCAGGAATGATTTTTTCATACGACACCTTACCTGGCATGTCTTTGATAGAACCATGTACTTTTATGTACAGTTTACAAATTATATATATATAAAAAATGGAATTAACACAAACAAAAATATTAATAAATATGGAAACAATGTATTTCATAATTAAATCAATCTCAGAGTTGGCACAAGACTGAAAAGGTTCATATATTTTATAAATCAGGTAAAAGAAATGAATGTCCAATTAGATGTCCCCATCTTGCCTTTGATCTTGTTTGTCACATGGCCCCTTATTCCACAGTTCCGTCAGTTTCATTGATTTTGTCATTTGAAATATTGGTTTACCAAAATGAGCTGCCCCTCTTTTGAATAAGTGAGGTTCAGCTTTATTTCCATTGTTTTTTGGATTTCATGTGTTTTCGTGGTTTAGCGTAATGTGTTTGTTGTTACAGAAACTGCTTTGCAGCATGTGTCGATGGCTTTACGCTGCGAACTCGACTTCGAGATGGTGAAGCCGTTGCCGGACATTGGTTGGAGGCTGCGCAAACACTACTTCCAGGTGAAGAAACGCAGCAACCCCAAGGGCGAACTGATCCTCACCTGGGTCGAGTACGGACCCGACAAATACTTGAGCGGCAAGGAACTACAAACCGTGTACAAGGGTCTTGCTACTTTGCAGGTAAATAAATCATTATGAAATAAATTAAAAGCTAAACATAAAGTGTGTTTTGAAACCACCTAACATTACACCATTTCGGCCAAACTCTATTTCGGAACTAAAAGTGTTTGGGCTTAGAAAGACTGTAATAAACTACCAACATACATAATGTTGACAACAGGTGATGAAATATAGGTTCCATAAAAAATGCAAAATGGTAAAGCATAGTCAATCAAAGCTATACTAAAATCTAAGGCTTCTGGTTTAAACCGAATCACAGTTGAAATAAAGTTACTGCTAGACGTTTCGACCTCTTGGTTGACTGGTTGAGACTGGATTTCCGCCCATACGCCTTCTCTTTTATACTCAAGGGGGGGGTGTCACATGATTGGCCGAAGTGGTTGGGGCTTTAAATATCTTTAACACATCATCATCAAGATAAGTATAGCGAATCAAAAGTTTTATAAATTGTTAGAGGCTATTGCATAACAATAAACTTTCCTGTTACATCAGAGGAACTTCCCAGTCCCAAATTGTGTTTTGTTTCAAGCAAAGACAGGTCAAAATATCTATATTCATTTCTTTGTACAATTGTTACACAACAAATGAATAGTGTCAATATTATACTGGTTTATGTTGGTATATTTTAGCAAAGAATATCGCTTAAAATCTATGTTAAGTTACATTATAATAATTAAATATTCTATTTCTATGATATTACATCTAGTTCATTGTTCTTCCATGCTATAAATATAACCAGGAATTTAGGAATTTAGAAGAGGTGAAAAATTCATCAAAGGTCTGAAGAACTTAACTGTTTACTAAACCTAATTTGCTTAATTTTGGACACTTGCAAGAGCAAGATTTTTTTAGAAATCTACAACTTCAGGATGGTTTTAAAATCCTGGAATCCTAACCTGGGGAGTTGGGGTCCCCATCCGTGTCATCCAATGTCCGACTGTAGTTCGGAAGTCACGTTAAGCGGTTGGTCCATTCCATTGGTCGTTGGCCTATTAATTAATGACCCAATCTGGGGAACAGTTGGCAGTAGTTTGTAAAAATACTACACCTCATCATCCATCAAAAACACTCAACACATTTACCCTTCATTCCATATTCACCTTAAAATACCCTTTAGGAGTGGTCGGTGTCTCAAATCAAAGTTAAGTAACCGAAGTCAATTTGTAAAAACATCTAAATACTAAAATGTATAATGAGTACTTTACAGAAAGGCGCATAACTCTGTTTGTAATTTTCTTTCAACATTGTACAAAGTATGCTGTTCTTTCAACATCGTACAAAGTATGCTGTTTTTATCTAATCAGTTCAAGGTTATATTTGAGCTAAGTCAAACATCCAACTGTAGATTAAATATTTGAACCAATAGAAATATTTGCTTATCGATCAAGAAGATTGTTATTTTGACTTCCGTTCAGATTGAGGAGTAATTCAATTGCTTGAAAGTTCTTTTGAGTTAAATGATTATTTGCAGATTAAACAATTAAAAATTATTAGTATTATTAGTTTCTGAAATTAAAAGAAAACTGTCAGATTTTTGTTGTATCTGGTTATTGAGCGATATTTTTATACATCCCTCAGCTATCAAGTACCTTGTTGTAACGTTCTTGGCCCCCTAAAACAAAAAACGTCATTGGTTATTGAAATTTTACAAACTAAATTGTTAACCACCATTAATCTAAAAATTGTTTTATGCCGCTAATTGGAAATGGAGCTCAGAAATTGATTATAATTTAAAAGTACTGTTGGAATTGTCTTTTTTTGGTCTTAAAAATGAGGTTGGTCACTTGGTACAGGGTTAATGAATAAATAGTTCTTACACGAAATTTTGGACTTAGTTACTTAGATTGTCATGTTGTAATGAGCTATTGAACCAGAGCTATTTTCCAGTTTTGTGAAAATGATCGCTGCCGTGCTGTTCAAACATAGTTTTAGTGAAGAGCTTGTATTGTAATTAAGTTTTTATTTGTTTTCTTTATATAATATTTTGGTATAGAAGAAGGTAAGAAAGACCCTAAGAAACTGCTTGGCTCTAAATCACATGTAAGAACTACAAATTAGGCCTGAGGCTCTTGTCTGGAGATCTGGCAGTGACGCATTTACCAGATGCGAATCCGAATGTTAGAGGGTTATCATGTGCTGTTTGAACATTATCTGGTGAGTTGACTCATATGCATTTGTTTCCAGCACCCGAACATAGGAGGCGTGGAGTTGATCACGTGCAATGAGTCGGGCGGCTACGCAGTGCGGAGACTGAACCCAGAGGGAAGTCTGCGGGATGCGATATGTCACTGCAAGCCGCGACTCGCCTTCCTCAAGAAGTACTCAAACCCGAAACTACGCAATGCCTTGCCACTGCCCCAGGTGGCATTCATCGCCACACAGATCCTCCACGGCCTCAAGTTCCTCCACGAGAAAGGCATTCCTTACGGTCGGTGCAATGTGTACCTCTGTGTATTTCAAACATTTGGAACTTTTACAAGGCAGCTTGTCACTTCCCAGAGAAGTCAACGGAGGCTAGGCCAAATTCATTGCATTTGAAAAAAAAGACAATTTAACACATTCTTAGTATTACTGTGGAAAATAAGGTGTACAAAATTCAAACTAGTTTGCCAACATATTAAAATTTGCTTTTTCCCTAGCCAATTTGTACACTCGTGAAGTAAGTGCAATGGTGTTGAAGAAGCAGAGTAATGTGTGTAAAGCAGTGAGCTCCCTGTTTTTCCGGGTGCTCAAATATGGTGTATACAGTCCGTTGGGTAAGTTTGGTGTGCATACGGTCCACTTTGTTAGTCAAATGTGTTTGAGTTACTGTATTTTCAATTAATTCTACCATCCCTCAGACGCTTTGGTAGTCTCCTGTCCTAATCAGGCCTACTCTGTCATACCTATTAATACTCACAAGCTGCCTTTGGAGTTTATCATTGTGTTCTGGTCCCAAATTTTGTTAATTGTAGTTAAGTTTTGAAGTTATGAATTTATTTGTGTTATTAATTTCTTAAAATTATGTCTTCTACACACATTTTAAACATACAGCCAGCTACAAAGAAAATTTGGTGCCAAAGCCTAACCAGTCCTTTGCTTTTAGGTTTAAGTTTTCTTCCCTATAAACTTTGTGATTTTCTTCTAATTTAGGAAAACATTTTTCTCAAATTTTAGATTTTATAAACAAAAAGGATTAAAGCATGATTATCCAGCTGTAACGGTTATTGAGCCATTTATGTCAGATTTGTTATTGAACTTATAAACATTGGACACAATTGTTACAACAAGGATGTTTATCCATCTTCCAGGACACCTCCACCTGGGGAACTTGATGATGGAGGGAGACACAGTGAAGCTGATGGAGGTTGAGAACGGAGTGTTGGGTCTGCCCTCGTTCTACCGGCCGTTCTTCATGCAACACCGCAAGATCAACTCACTGGAGGCTGTGGATGTTTACTGTTTCGCCACGTCGTCTACGAGATGACGTTCGGCAACCCCTTGCACGAGTCTGTCTGTGATAACCTCCCCCCCTCCTGTCCTGCTATTATTAGTGAGTTCAGTTCACTACCACTTGTTATTAGGCGCTGAATCCAAATAAAAATAAACATCTTGTGTTTCATAATAGTAAACCAAATAATGATTGAGTTTCTACTTACGTATGAAGTTGTGTGGCCAAACCGATAAATGTTATAATCTGGTTCACCACTGGACAATTGGCTTCGCAGCTAGCAAAATACATGGTGTCACTTTTAGCGTGGCCAGGGTTTTTCGTCATAAAAAACCGCATTACTCACAGCGAAGTGAGGTCCAAAAGGGTTATATTTGTCTGGATTTTCCAAACCCCTCTGGATCTACCAATCTCTAACAAAAATTGTATGTGTCCTTAACTTATAACTCGAGATCTGGTTGACAGGGCCGATACTGGAGTCGATCTTGTCCTCGTGTGCTTGCAAGACGGGAATGCCGAGTGTGGAGACACTGCTGAGTCACTCTGTGTTCAGTGCCAAGCCGTCGACTGACCTGTGCTACTTCAAGGTGCCGTCGCACACGAGAGACGCACTCAGGGACGCGTGCGACCAGACTGACGCCAGGATCAAGGACGAACAGAAGATGGTCGGTATTACCTTTTTACGTGAAATCACAACAAAACTGTAGAGGGGAAAGGTCTGGGCTTATTTTCTAACAAGCTGGGCAGGGTACTAATTTAAAAAATCATAGGGCAGGTTTTTAAAGGTAGAGGGGAGAAGCGGTAAAGTAAGGCATAGTTTGTAAATTTGGGATAGAGATGAGAAAAGTTATTTTCTTATCAAGCCAAATTTTATTCAGTAATCAGAAAATTTAAAAATACTAAATTGGCTATATGGTGACGCTAGGTGAAGGTCGATGTTTAGTGGTAGAGAGGACTTTGTAGTCCTACCTTTGACTTGTTAAACGAAACAAACTTTACCTTTACCTTTTTTTAAATGTATAAATTCGAATTAACTAAATTAACCAGTAATCTAAATAATAATTAAGCTTCCAATTTAAATCTTTTCTAAATAAAAATACCCATACATTACTTAACCTTACTCATGATTCCCGAGAAATAAAAACTTCATGCCATCCAACACTTGATACCGAACAATTACCTTTGGCCCGAAACCATTCTAGAGACCTCCCCCATATTTGTTCTAAATTACCTATGCTTACTAGATAAAAATTATCCAGATGTAAATTACATAAAATTATCATGGGACAGTCACATAAATAGATTTGTTCTAAAACTGTACACCTCGGATATATTTCCCAACTCTGCAAAGCCACATGTACTAAGGCTACCTTGTTTTGGTTAAATCCAGCTGCATATTAGGTACCGTAGTTATAGGATTATTTTGTGAGGCTCTTGTTCATAGTATAAGCTACTACCATTGAGAGTATTTGAGAGTCCTGCTAAAGAGGACCATACAAAATTAATAATATCAAAGTTAGTATTTATTGATTTGTGTAGTTAGTATTTAAAACATTAGAAATTTCATCACTACCGTGTGTTCATACGAAACAATTATATTTTGTATACAAAATTTTAATTTGATTACTGGTAATAATGTTCTTACCCATGTAACTAGAAATATTTGTCATTATAAGGTACATAGGTTGGAAATGTGTAAAAACAACCCTCCCATTCAAATAATTTTGTGAAAGACAACCAAGTTTATTATTATTATACTTCAACCTGATATGTTCATTTTTCTTATTTAAACGTTGTAAACAGGTTAGACATCAAAAGAGGATGGTAAAAATGCAAGAAGTGTTGAACAGCGAGGAGGATCCGAGGAAAGAAAGAAAGAAACATAAAATAGTAAGTAATATGTACAATTGTTATCTGGGTTGTTATATGTCTGTTATCTGGGTTGCAATAATTTTGAGGTTAAACTAAAACCGTTTGTGAAATGTAAATATACTGAAGTTAGTACTACTATACCTTGAAGTACTATATATGTTTACATCTTTCAGAAAAGAGAAGATAAGAATCATGAAGGTATGTTTAATGGGAACGGGCTCTCACCGGAAAGATCGGACAGCCCGAACAGCACAGTCAGCACTGCGACTTCTGCAGGCACGATCACCCCTCCTTCAGGTACAGTGAGCCTTCTTAACATTGAGCACATTGTCAATAGACATAATGTTCTCAGCAGCTGCAGGAAGAACAAATATCGGGTGTACTTCAAAGCATTAAAAGCTACTGCTGTTAATAAAGTGTACACTAAGTAGTTTCATGGATTCCAAACCCTGCCAACAAATGGCAGCTGCAAGTGTTATTTCTACCGTTTTGCTTAATTAACTGTAAACACTTTCTGAAATCACACATTTTTTGCTTATGTTATTTTAATTTCCACAAAGTTCTTACTAATTGCATTTATTACTTGTAATTTAATCGTTTAAATACTTTTCAAAACTTTAAATTGATGTAAAACGAATTGTTAAATGTAAATTTAAGTTATCACTATTATATGTTTATTCAATTTGACAATGCTCATTTTTTGTACATGATGAAAGATCATAAAGAATATGACTATGATCCATTACTTGTTCCAGTTATTATTTCATAACAAAAATGTCAAATACAGAAATTATTTTAGGTTTTCAAACCAATAAAACAGATTTTGAAATGCTGACGAAACGGTAACTGATCTTGACGAAAATTTTGCCTCGAAAAGTTTGAGTATCTCGTAAATGAATCTTCAATTGTCAAATTCTTTGAAAAACCGGAATGGAGACCAAAATGACAAAGTGGTTCAAAGCAGCTGGGCCAACACATGAAATTAGGGTTGCGCAGCACTGTATTGAATCCGAAGTTGAATTTCCACTAACTCGGCTACCTGGATCGTAAATCGAAATTTAATGGTAATTTGTTGCGGAACTATCAAGTCCATTCCACTCAATGGAGTCAGCAGATGCCGAACTATATGTCGGAATTAATTGCTCAAGTAGATCGCCGGCCAACTAACCAACCACTAAACCCAGGAATGAACCCTTTTTCTCTTGTAACCGAAAAACAAATTTGTAATACCATAAAATTAATTGAAGTTATTTTTTCAGCATTTTATACTCAACCAGGAAATTATTTTCAAATATTAAGGGCCAGCAGTTTGGAACGTGAGCACTATGTAAATTGATGTCCATAGCTGAATGAGAATGCATGGTATGACAAGAATGATGGTTTATTTATGAAACAAATGTCAAATACGGACACCACAAAATACCCAGCCGGAAATACCATGATAAAATAATAGTCACTTAAATGGCTGCCACAAATATGAATGTCAATAGTTGCACATTTGTTATTGTTTTCTATTCATAATGAACAACAGTTAAGTTTCAATTTACTTTTGATCCATGCAAACATTACTAACTATCAGAGTGGCCATTATTTCTAATGTTATATATTAGTTCGGTTATTCGTGGTGTTACTACAAAAGTGTACAAAACATGATGTGTTTTCTATTAAGGTTGGTAGAATTGCAACAGCTAAAATCAACATAAAACAAGTTTTGAATAGTAACCAATAATTTTTTATCAAAACCGGACAATTTTCATTTCGTCGAGAAACAGAATAACTCAATGTATTATTTTGAAAAAGACGAAGCTCAAATTGTTGATTTATTCTTTTTGTTATACAAGTCGTTTTCAAACACTTGAAAACATACCAAGATATTTTACCACACTAAGTTTATTTTAATGTTTTATATGTTACAGCCTAACAAATTCAAAAAATAATTGAACCCAGATTGTGCAATTTAGAGTCAATAATGGCTTAACTGAAACTCTATGTGATAGGATGAAAAGGGAACAATAATTAACAATTACCAATCTTTATGTCATAAATCATAATATTTTAGTTTAAATTTTCGGTAGGTATATTAGTTAAGCATTTGACTTGTAATGTTTTAGTTTGTTGCTGTTTGTGTATTCAGGTTAGGCCAGCTTCAGCTGACATTAATTTTTTATCTTTAATGTAAAATAATAATAAAAATAATTATTATGGTAATCAAAAATTACTTTATTGTAAGTACAAGTATTGCACTTTAAAAATAAACACATTGACTTTTACATTATTAATAATAATATTCTATAACAACTAAGAAACTACTTAATTAGCAAAACAAAACAAATGTGGCCATTACGTAATTAAAATTGTGATTACTGCTTTGATTCTCAGGATGCTCATTAAAATGCTCTGACCTTTCAAACCATAAAACAGCTCATAAATTTTGATTATCCGGTGTTGACTGTTGACACTATGATCAGTCCAGAGCAAAAAAATTGAAGAAATAAAAAGCCATGCAATTCCCAAAATCTTTTGAAAAATCTAAATAATTATGGAATGTTTCTATTTGTATTATTAAATCTATTATTTATTTTATTTCAAAAGCGTGTCAGTGGTCTAGTGGTTATGCTACTGGTCTGCGGAGCTTGCGGTTGTGAGTTCAACATTCCACTTAGCTTCTAATGTGACGCCTAGCAGCAGCGCATCCTGGTAAGAAACACTGTAATCAAAACGGTGTCGGGTTCACAGGAAACTAATCACTTGTCCTGAATCAAACATCGTCCAGTTGAGTGGTTCTAATGGGCCCAACTTGGGATTATTATTAAAATAAAGTGTGATGTATGATTGAGTTGTTGGTTGCAGGCCCACCAGCTCCTCCTAGACCTCTGACGCTGACCCTCTCCCCACAGATGGAGACTGAGTCGCTGGACCAGGCCTCTCCACTCCTCTCAGACTCCAGGTCCGCTCTCCTCGGTTCCATCTGTAACTTCAACAAAGCCTCTCTACGACGAGCCAACACTAAACCTAAGAGTGCTTGACTTTCTTTCACTTGGTAAGCACTTTAAAAGCTTCAAGTGTTGTGGAATACCTACAGACTCCCCATGAAGCAAGGCAAACCACTGTCTCATTTTCATATCGCAGGGACTTTTTAAATTTGAGGACAGAAAAGCAAATTAGTTTACTTGGGATTTTTTGGAAAGGGACAAAACAGAATGATGATATGAGAGAGAGAGAATGAATGAATGAATGAAATTGAATGAATGAAATTGAATGAATGAATGAAATTGAATGAATGAATGAAATTGTTTATTTAACCTGCCCTGGATTAGACCAAGGTCCACTCTTCCTCCAGGACAGGCCCCAAATTATACATACATTTACAAATTAGTTGTGGTTTAAAATTAAATCTTCTTTTTTATAAAATAAACTAAACTTATTTCTAATGTATATACTATTTACATAGGTTTCTACAATACACTGATCGATCATATCTAGAGAGAGAGAGAGAGAGATTTTATATTTATACCAATCGTAACAGATTACATTGAACAAAAAGTTCAAAATTCAAAGAAATTATTCAACTGATAGTTTATTTTATATAAGTAATATTATATAGTAGAACTTTGGTACAATGAAGGTCAAGGGGTTTTGTAAACATTTGTTACATCAGTGATTTTGTTGAATCGAGGTACAATATATTGGGGTTAAACCAGCCAAGTTTTGTTTTATAGAGGGCGCTCATGTCGAGGGGTTTTCAAAGTATTTCTTTCGCTAAATATATGTGCCGTAATAGGGGACAATTTTGTTTGTCTCCTTGAAATACTTCAGAGTCAATTAAAATATAAAAGTTAGTTCAAAAATAGACAAAAACATTGAAGACAGCTGAAAAAAATTAATTTCAAGTAAAATCTTTGTGTTGTTTTACATTCTTTCAGATTTTAATGCGCTATGTAACCAAGATTTGTGATTATTTTTGTCATTGGTTTGATTTACCTATTCATTTTGTTACAGATGTACGATCAAAAAAGGTGATGCCTTCAACCAAAGCTACTATATGTTGTAAGTGAATATCGCTCGAGTATGTTTTGTTAGTATATACATGTAAGTTTAAAACTGAAAAATAGTTTTTATTCTGCCTTTTGTTGAAGCTTTTTTTTGTATTGGTAACTCAAACGGTTTGGCTGAGTATTTATTTTATCTTTGCTTTTAAGTATTTTTAAGTAAACTACATTTTTAAGCACAGTTCTATGCCGCAGAAGTTGTATCTTTTACAAGGAAAAGAACAGCTTCTTCCTACACTACAAATTAAGTACGGTAGTGAGCTTAAGTAGTACCAAAGATTACGTTAAGGTAAATAGATGGCACATAGATGCCACATGGTTGAGGCAGGAAAATCATCATAGTTGCAGCAGCCCAAGCATAGATAGTGCTCCGAGCGCTTTCATCTCTCGCCGTCTTTCTCCTCCCTCGGCTATGTATTTGAGTTTTTCCGATGTCAATGACTAAATGTGACCAAATCGGCAATTTTTGAGAACGATGAACTTGGGTGTGTGTCAGTGGCTCTACTTAAGACTCTTAAAAAGAATTCCTTCACAGCGCTATCTGTGCTCGGGCTGCCGCAACTAAGTTGATTTTCCTTCCTCAGCCATGTGGATCTATGCGCCACTTGTGTGCTATAACGTAATCTTTGGTAGTACCGAGTACGCTAAGTTAACTGCGTTACTACCCAACACTATCAAAAAGACAGATAGAGTCAATTTTAATTTGAGACAAAGTACCAAGAAATATTTTATTGTTACTTGTTAGTTTGTTGCTTGTTTTCTGAAATGTAGTCTAGTAAAGTACCAAAACAACTAACATTTTATTTTAGTGAATTAAAAAAAGATAATGGTTGTTATTTTAATAGTAATTGGAAATGTTCAGTATATGAGCTATAAGTTGTTTCAGTGTTCAGCTTATTGAACATCTGATTCTTACCAGAAATCAAAACATGGACCCACAATCAGCTGTTCCATAAGACCAATGATAAAAATAATGTCTAGCATTTAGCAAATACCATGCAAAATTCTGTTTAACTGTAAGAAGTCTCTACTAAAATGGTTGAATAAAACAAATAAAATAAAACGCAAAGACTTTATTAAACTTTCTTACGTGTATTTCTTTGAATTCTGAAACACTCGGCGTATTACCTTACTTTAAGTATTAAGTTTACTTTATCTTGAGGTGCTAAATTATTATTTTATATATATTGTTGTCTCATGATTGACATTGGGTTTGTATAATTTCCTTTTAACAGTTTAATCACTCACGTTTAAGGTGTACTAATAAGAAATAAGATTTTAACACCAAAGTTCCGATCAAATGTAAATGCATTTTATTTTTGCTATTTATTGATTCTTAAGTTTATTCATAAAGCCACAGTTATACCAAAGTAAATACCAAAGTAAACTTCAAGGACTGAGATATTTTGATGAATGATACGTTTAATCAAGGCCAAGAGCATTAACTATTAAATGGCAATTTCAATTTTTGTTTAATCTATGTACAGTACCTTAACCTTTTTTTATCTGTTTATGTTTAGTCTTAAATTTAAACCTATATGGTTTTATTTTTTGATAAATTTTTGTTGTTGTGTGTTTGCTCTTGGTATAACTGAAGGCAAGTTATGAAATATAAATAAAGTACCTCTGTATAGTCTATTTAATAATTAAAAATATATAATCTTACCCCTCCATGTAGTGTTCTTTGTACCTGCTAGTTCTCTAATAGGTATAGTAACACATTGATTTCAAAATACTTTTAAATACTAGTTTTTAATTCTTGATGGACTGCATGATACAGTTAAGGAACAATGTATTCATGACTATTTTGATGGACTGCTTTGTAAATGGCTGACTGTTTATGGAGAATTTTACGACCATTAATACAAAGATCTATTTTATTAGATATATTTACCATACAACTGTGTGTATATTGCACTGTCATGTGACGATCGGTGGTAATTTTGTAAGTTTCTGGCAGGAGTAAGTAGTTTTACAATGTGATTATTATACTCTATAGTTGTTTATAAAATTGTTTATTTCAATGTTATTTGGTTGTTATGCAATAATGTTAATTGTTTTAATATGATGTATGAATTATAGTTAAAGATACTATCGCCATTAAATCAATGTTACCATTTTTACAGATGGTTTTTCTTACCCCTAAATTCTTCCTTTAGGGCTACTCCTTAAATGTTACGGCTATGTATGAACATGGGAAATTTCCAAACTTATTGTAAGTTGTAACACTCTGTTAGTGTGAGTGCAGCAGCGCTACTTTTGTTAGTAGTTAGTATGGAATCGGTGCTACTTTCCTCCACCAGAAAATAAAAAAAATTAGTGTACTTTAGAGTTTAGAAATAATTTTCTGATATCCACAACTGTCAGGGGAAGGCAATCTCTCATTTCACGACAACAACTGTGACAATCACAGTTTTCTTTACTATAGCATTGGTGGCAATCATCATAATATGTTAGAAATGGTTCTATCATAACTAAGACAACTTGTTTTTACTATAGTTTGCTGCTGCCTGTAGAATGGTTCTGTTACTGTAAAGCCAGTGGCACACTGGATACAACACAACTTGACAGCAAATGGAGGCCAATTGAGGTGATGCGGTACAGTGTAGATCAGTTTACAGAGTGTCTTGCAGAGTATTTTATGTAGGGATCAAAATGGAGTTGGAAAAGGATGAAACCGTAGTTTTAATGATGTGGACCCTGTTGCAAATTTTGAACTCCCAAGTAGCCAGAGAAAGAGTATTGGTAGCTAATACAAGCAAAAAGAGACCTAAATGTTAAAAAATATCAGTTTCAATAACATATGAGCATAGGTCACAAAACAGCCGACGGGGAAGAGCCAAAGCTGTAACAATCTATATTATACCGAACAATATAAAATTGTGTTGGTACATTATGATTACAAGAAAGTATAACTGTATTAAAGTATATGTCATTGTGCAGCAGATGTACAAAAAGTTGATTAACATCAATATAAAAAGTCTGTATTGATGGAGAATGGTCTGAAGAACTAGTGATAAAATATGGTTTGCCCCAGGGCTCAGTACGTTGACCTCTATTATTTTAATTTGTATTTATGACCTCCTCGAATGTATACCTAGTAAAACCTGCAGATGATGTACGACTTTTTCTGAATCATCCCTGATATTGCTCAAGAATGAAGCTTCAATGGTTGAGACTAATGTTTTCCCTTAATAAAGATAAACAAAAAAATATATTTAGCCTTAGGCCTCAGGAATCAATACCATTGAAGGTTATGTAGATCGTGTTAAATTTTGGTGTCTTTCGGACAGGACAATTTCTGGGGACCACACATTGGTTATATTACTCTAAGTTTCTTAATCTTTCTTATAACAAAACTTACACAATGTATAAACAAAATTACATAAAACTGCCTATTTTGCTTCCTTTCAAGCCGCTTTTATATACAATACTAGCTGAGAGTACCCGCTTGTACAGGCTGTGTGTAAATTTCTGGTGATGCTTGAGTAAAATGAAAGAAGGACTTTTTCTTGGAACTATAATGCAAGAAATCCATTAGGTACATAATCTAAATTTCTGTTTTCAATTATGTAATCTTTCTAAAACATAAATTCTGTGTTCAAACTTCAATTCACTCATTTTAACTGTAAAGCACCTACATTATTGCCTATCTTCCTCCTCTCGTCCTTTCTTATACTATTACAATTTTTAGCTATTTGTCAGCTTGATCATGTTATGCTAACAGTAGTTTTACCTCATAAGTCCTGAACTTGCAGTTTGTAATTGTAATTTGACAAGCCTCATTTTCAAATGTAGATTGTAAAAATATTGGGAATATCTCTGTTATCTTTAAGTATTAATAAATGATTCTAATTATGTAGTCTCTATCTAGTTTCTTCACTAGAGTATTTTCTGCTAAAGCTCTTTCCTGATTTAATTGCTTCACTAACTACAGTGCCTTCCTCATTTACCTTTATGTAATGTTTTTCAATGGTAACATAATAATAAGCCTCTTTGTTAACTCATTTATAATGTCTAGTTGTACATATTGCTAATGATTCCTTAATGGCTCATTCATGTAGATCCATTTACCTAGCTCACAGTTCATTCTGGGCGATGTGCTCATCTCGTCATCTTTAGCCTTCTGGGTGTGATCCTCAAGATCATCAATGGGAGCTTCAGGCAATACGAGTCACCGCAGAGAATTTCTAAACATTTTGGGTAGGCCTTATGTTCAGATTACCACATGCTGATCCTTTGTTCAGATCCATTGCTCGAGCTGTCATTCATTTGAATACTACTAGTCCTGGAGGCTTGCTGGAATTTGGTTGAATTTCAGTAGCTCTTTCCAGATTGTATCTAGTAATGCCATTTAGCTCTGGAGGCCATCTTGCTTGAGGTCTTATGCCTGCAATATCATCAAGCCTGAGACAATGTAGCTCTTTAGTAAAACATTTATTTTCCTGTTTGTCATTCATATCTTCTTTCTTTCCTGTAAACAGCCTCATTTACTTTACAGGTCTGGCTTGGGAAATCATTCTGCTGGTATTACGGACTGAGGCCTTTTCCAGTGTTCAGATACTCTTTGTGAGGCATGGTTTGCTGTCATCTTCAGTCGGTCCTGATGTATCAGGAGTCTCATTTGCTCTTTTGCAGGCCATTATTCAATCGGCCTTTGTTCATCCAGTTCACAGGTTCTTTGTGAGGCATGCCTCATTCTGTCATTTTTAGTAGATCCTGATGTACCCTAGGAGTCACATTTGCTCTTTGGGAGGCCATTCCTGGTATTGGCGTGCAATTTGAGCCTCCCATTCATCCAATATATCAGTAGTCTTTGTGAGGCATGCCTCATTCTGTCATTTTTCAGTAGATCCTATGTACCTGACTTGAGTCCATTTGCTCTTGGGAGGCCATTCTCTGGTATTGGCGGCATTTCTTGCAGATTCTGTAGTTTGCAGAGCTTAAGCTTTTGTTGATATTTGAGAGATATGGTTTTTCTATTTGGTATGACGGAAAGGAATGATTAAGTTCAAAATAAAATCAAACAAAAGTAAAAAGTTAAAAAATGTTTTTTTACACAATTTAAAAGTAAAAAATATAATTGAAAAGTTAACGATTAGTCAACTAAAAAGAAGACTTGATAACAGAAAAAGATTAAAGAATCGGTACAGCTACAACGTGCTGTGAGTGACCATAAGGTAGTTCATACTAATGAAAATAATATTGACAGGGAATGAAGGCGATGTTAAATAAGCTGATGAATAATGTAATGATGTGAGGAATAGATAGGAAGGTATGGGACAGAGTTATAATTCCAATGGAAAAAGTAATCTGTAGAAATGAACTGCAGACAGCAGACGTGCTGTACCACTGAACCAGTACCAGGTCCAGAGGATCACTGCGGTGCGGACTGCGGACGTGTTGAGGGGAGCGATAGGCGTATCGTGAGTCTGTTTCTCCACTCTGAAGCAAGCTTTCCGAGCTAACGGTCGAAGATACGACAAAGATGCTCAGGACTATTTGTGTAGAAGATTAAATTTTAAAGCTCGTTTGGGCTGTCAAAATTTTAATATCTTTTACGGGTTTTCTAGAATTTTACGTGACAGTTTTGGGGCTTATTAATTACCACCATCTTGAAAATAATAAAATTATCAAACATGTTAATAGCCTATGTGTTAACCAGATATATAAGGCACATTTATGTAAAATTTCATTAAAATTGGTCCAGTGGTATTTGCGTGATTGAGGAACAGACAGACACACACCATCTTATTTTTATACATGGTATATTAGTATAGATTATTGTCTATGGGAATTGCAATAGAATAGAAGAAGTCTTAATCCTGCAAAAGAAATGAATTATAATTATGTCTCATGCACCCCGGTTAGAACATTGCAAACCCCTTCTTATACAGTTACAAGTACCTACAGCTGTTATTAATATTTATATATCTGATCTATTTTCATATATTCTAAAAAATCCCCACCTAATAAAGCCGAACTCTCACATTTACAATACCAGGAATAAAACAATTATTGCTATTGACTTTTTCAGATTGACTAAAACCTTAAATAGCCATATTGTTATTTCACTGAAAAATGAAAATATAATTATAATCAACTTTTAGATGTAATATCAAAATACTTCTTTAACAGCTTTAAAACTAAATTTTACACATGGCTTTTGAACAATCCATTCTATTTATTAACTGAGTTTTTTGATATGCCTGTAATTAACTTCTAATATTAAGTGTTGTAATTATGTAAGCTCATTATATGTTTTCCTATGTTTATTTACCTTTTGTAGCTAATTTTGTATTATTATAAAATTTATAATAATAAATTATTATTGACAACGTCTTATGACTGTATATGAGGCCTGAGGGCGTACCTAAAAATAATGGGAATTTCATTATAAAATGTAGATCTTCAGTATACTCTCCATTTAGTGTAATGCATTTGTTTATTCGATGCTCTCATGGTTTAAAGCACCCCACATACCCCTTAGTCCGAATGGATGCACGCTTCATCCTCGTTTGCCTTTCACTCCATCCATTTTCGTCATAACGGGGATCTTTTATGTAATCTTTCATTATGGGCAGTAAAAAAAGAAAAATATAAAAAAGTCGTATGGAGCAAGATTTTGTGAGTATGAGTCGTGGGGAAGGGTGGTCATGCTTGTATTGGCCAAAAACTAGCGCACTGAGATGGCTATGTGGGAAGGCACATTGTCATGATGAAAGAACCAGTCTCCATATCGCCACAATTTAGGTTTGGAGTGTGTTACAATTTGCTAAACTGAATTTCAACACACTCCAGACAGCAAAGAAGCATTCTCAATGGTTTTCAACAGTCTTCTCGCAATATTGACGGTTTTTTCTGAACAACTTCGCCAGTCCGAGAATTTGAAAGTCGTCCGAGACGAGGCTTGCTTTCAATCGGGAAAAATACTATAGTAGTTACACTCTGGTTTTGCTCAAAACATCGTCTTTGTACGCTTTTTTAATAATTGCAACCTTTTATGACGTGTTCTTACCAAGAAGAAAGCAAAATTTCACTGCTGAACTTTGTTATTTAATTACACCATCAAAATAAAACAAGGCAGAACAAAAACTACTTTTAGAAAAACGCATGCAACTCCTCTTCACTTCCTCTCAGACTTGAACTCAGGAAGAGTTACGCTTTCATCCCCTAACGGCCAAAATGCAAACTATGCGCTCCCCACCTCGCCATCAACCGATTCCCGATACTTTTGGGTACCCCCTCGTATTGTGACTTTGTCAATGTATATGTATGTTTTACAACAATAAAAACATTATTTATTTATATGAGTGTGGGAACTTGGAGTGCTTCACTCCGAATGTAACAAGCTGATGCTAAAAACTAATGGCTATGAGAAATAGCACAACTAGATCAAATCTACAGTATCTTAATTGTCCTTAAACCTCTTAAGTTCTTGGCTACACCACTGGAAGACATGTAACGCTCTTGGGTAAAAATCACACAGATAAAGGTTTACTATTTTTAATCAACATTTGACATTAATCATAACATCACAATTATCTAGTTTTTACCTCTTAAAAATAACTATCCTACTAACAAAACAATAAATAGTAACAAAAATGGAAACTAAAACCACAATATATTAACAACCCATTCACCTCCACTCATTTGGAGAAAAATACACGTCGATACTGTTTAGTGGCTAATTACACTGGTAAATAAACTGAAAGGTAAATGAATAAGAAATAATTTTTAGGAGAAAACTTAAGCAGGACATTGCAAGATAAAACTGAAAATAGGAAAATAAACTAATTTATTCTTGTACTATTTTCCCAGACGAAAATTTATTAGTTTCCCAGTTTATTCAGGTTACCACAACTCTTACATGAACAAATTCCTTAACTATTCCAGGTTTTCCTAACATTTCAGTCTTACCTTTAGAATTCATCGGGACTCTGTTTTACACTTCACACACATTCATGGTAACAAAAAAAAAATGTCCACGCCAATGAAATACTTGGTTTTTACACACTTTTGTCCACAACTTTTATATTCAAACCTTAATTTAACCACACATCCCAAAATAAACTGAATTTCTAAAAAAACCTTTGAATTCCACATGATTTTCTTTAAAATTTCCCCGGTTTTCGAAATGTTTTACATTTTCCAGACACATGAAATTCCTTTAGACATATGAAATTTTTCTGTTTTTAGCTTGTCCCAGATCACAGCAATCTTGTTTTTATTAACACTATTTCATTTCTAAACACCAATAAAAAAAACTCAAAAATGTAGACAAATCATTGTACCTCAATAGATAACTAATTTAACAATATTTACACTAACTAGTCTGGTGGTTATAAAATAACTTTTTGCAACAGGTTAAAACACTTTACTAAACTAACTATTTTCAATATTGATGTTTATAGATCACAGAACTACAAGGCTACAATTAAGTTATTGCTTTATCAAGATACGTAATACACTACCTTTAAATAGACATTATATGACTAGTTTAGTTTAGCTGTAGATGATGAGCTTTGACATTAAGATTATAGGGGGTCGAGGAAAATTTACTAGTTAGAGCATAAACGAAACCAGACAAATCAGTAATTGCAAGTGCAGTCTACAGAATAAAACGACCAACTGAAAAGGATTTACGTACGCTTAAGCTTACAGTAAATTGTTATTATTTATGAGAAATAATCTGAACAGTTTTAAGAGCCACTGTATAGAGACATTCTTTGAAATTACATTGATACTTTTAAAGTAAATAGTAATCAATGTGAAAGTTAAGAAATAAAAAAAGCATGATCTTGTGGTGTGTAGAGGTTAGGAAAGAAATCGCTTGAAAGAAAGGAAGATACCGGATTTACTTTGTAGTAACAAAAACTTGGACTCATAAATTGTACTACAATATTTTTTCTCTTAGTGTTATTTATTTAAGCTTATCTTAACTTTTATCTTCCCATAACTTACAAACTCAATATATTCAAGAACTAAATGAAACTTATCTTCTTTTTATGCTCTAACTAGGAAACTAGATACAAGCGATTTAAAATTTGCATTCTACAATTTAGCAAGGCGTTTTACTTTGCTGTTGGTTACTTAACAGCAAGGGTAAGAAACCACAATAAACTTGGTTTAAAGAAATATTCTTCAAAAATTTCTTCAACCAAAAATAAAATTTAATTTTGTTATTTTTGTAGTACCCAACAGTAAGTAAAACGTTGTGAATAAAAACAATATCAACATTATTTTTCTAATTATATCAGCATTAAAGCAGCTTTATAGAAAGACTACTGGTTGAAGCGGATAAAACAGTTCAATACTTGAATATTAGGTATTGTAAGATTTGTTTGAGGAACAAGTGCCTTAACTAAACAAAATCATAAAATATTACGTTATGATATAACTGATGTGTAAAATACATAACGTTATTAATAATATAAAACATAAAAATGTGTCTTTGCTGAGGGTCATTTAACTTTTCTATCTTGGATTTCTTGATACACACTGTCAATAATTTGATACACTTAAATGCTTTGTATGAACACCTTGCAAATTATTTTTAAGTTGTAAGATAGCAATTTAAAATGTTAATTTGACTACTTTCTATACATTATTTTTGGTACTTTTCATGACACTCATTGGTAATTGGGTGTACTTAACTTGGTACACCCTCTTCAAAATTCAATCACCTTGGATTAGGTCTAAATTTTCAACAAATAACATTTAGTAATTCATCGACAATTTAGCTGACATAGTAAAAGCAACTGGTTGAATATTTAGGAAGAGCCAAAGTTTTTATTTATTATGTTGCTTATCTATGACTCAAAGTCAGCTTCTTTAAATCCAAATCAAATTTTATTTATTTATTTAAATAAGGCCCTCTTCACAGGCTCAGAAATGTTAAATTTAATTACAAAGTATGAACTCACTAAACAATAAGATACACAATAGACAATATCACTAGAGTTAATCAGTTAAGCATATAGTCTGATTTCAAACAAACGGTGTAAGTACTGTATTTTTCAAAACAAGAAAACTCAATTTACAGAAAAAGTAATATAAAAACCTTGGTATACAAAATTTAAACTCTCAAATTCTCCAATCGCTGTTAACTTGAAACAAAAGATAAAACTATCTTTTATGTCATTTCAAAACCAAACAAAAAAATATATTTGCAGCAAAAAACTTTAAGAGAAATGATAATAAAATACAATATTGTAAGTCAAAAATAAATGCAATTCACCAAAACTATGTCATTTTTTAAATATAAAAATCCATATTAAAATTAAAATAGTCAACTAAGTGTTGTCAAGCTGTAAAGTGGCTGTAACAACACTAACCGAGCAAAACGTACATTAAATAGGCACAAGTTTCATGGGTTGGGAATGAGGACTAAATGGAATTACGTCGCTTTGGCTCTCCATTAGGTCAAGAAAAAAAATGTTGTTTATGCAATTTTTCAGTTTTTGATTTTAAAATTAACAACTCCTCCTGGATTTTATCAGTAATGGCTTTCCTTGCCACTTCTGCCGAGGCGTTGGCTGACTTGAGTTCTTCAATGAGCGAGGACAGCTCTATCGGTTCACCAAAGTTGAACGTTACTTTCTTCCCAGTCTTTAAGATATACGGGGGGTCGTTTGGCAACACATCGTCCATTCCTATGTGCCAAATCGGGATCACAACTGGAGTCACCTGTAAAAGTAAATTCAATATTTTAGTTGTTATTTTAGCAAAGATAGTAAATAAAAATACCAAGAAAAATATGCAAATAAGACAAAGTTAGTCTTTTAATGAATAGTGAATACATATAATATAAAATTTAGAACAAAAACTACACCTCTGGTCGAAAGTATATCCTAGGCTTCGATTACACCGTCATAAAACTACCACTATTGTTGTCATTGATGGTGACTTGACAGCGATAGTGGTAGTTTTATGACATGATGAGGCTTAGAATATAGTATGTCAGCTCAAGCCTACGTATTAAGACCTCTGGTAGGGGTTTAACTTTTGAAATCCTGTTGAATGGAGTCAAGAAGTGCATAGTAGACTACAATGGTAGAAAATAGAGGTGTGCAAGAGCAGGTTTAAGGTCGAGATGAGATTGGCGGATCAGCCAACCTCTCAGAATCGAGATCAGGCAAGAAAAACTTTAAATTTGATAATTTTCCGCTCATTTGTTTGTTTTTGCTATTATTCAGTAGTTTGCTTAGTTGTTATAGAATATTATTGTAAAATTAAAAGTGTAATGTGTTTTATTTTTCCTGAGTGCTCCAATAGTTTAAGTATTGTACACATAAATAAATATTAGTCCAGTTTTTGATTATTAATAATTATGTTTTATCATTATTTTACATTAAAACGTTATCTCGTCCGTTCTCAGTCGCAACTGGACATCGATGTTACCTAGCACGTTGTTCAAACTGCTGGCACTTATTATTCGGAACGAATCTTCTAGTTTACAGTGAAAATCGTGTATAAATAGAAATCACTTCAAGTCAATTTTGTGGGATTACAAATTTTGTCGGTTTTCTTTTTTTTTCTCGTCTCAAACTTTTTAAGAATAAAAATCTCGTCAAGAAAAAAAGTCTTGTGTCCATATCCCGAGATCTTGCACTCCTCTAGTAGAAGACAAATCTTCTACACTTGAAACAAAATTATTCCATCCTTCCCTACATCAAGCACCATAATATAACAAATTGGTGGTATGAAAAATTAATGTTAAAATATATAACAAGGAAAAAAGTGTATGCTGATCATAGTTACTGTTAGTTTTCAAACACCTCCATAGTTTACTAACTATTCCTATGCTAGTTACACTTACTGGAGAATCCAAGATCATTCGACCCACTCCCCACTTGAGGCGGATGAATTCTTTGGTCATGTTCACTCTGCCTTCGGGAAACACATGCACCCACTGTCCTCTACTGAGTTGCTCTATGCAGAAGTTAACAGCCTCCTGCAAAACCGTACATTCCTTCAGTACTCCTTTAAGGCTGGTAGTTAAGAACACTCACCATTTAAATTGTCAGTAAAGTGAGCTATATTGGACATTTTAAGACATCTGTTGGGCGGGCTATGGAGCAGTGAAGTGCTGATTTTGAAGATACCGTTTGCTGTCCCACTTGAAAATGACTCTGACTAGAAAAACCAGACCGGACTCATAATTCCCCTAAAACCCTTCTCTTCAAACTGACATATTTTCAATACCTTGCAGTTTATTGGAATTAAAAATTGTCAGCTAACAGTCACAGGTCTGAAAAATGGAGACAAAATAAATATTTGTCGATAACATGGTGAAGATGGATTCATTATTAGACTTTTATTTGGCACTCATCTTCTAAATTATATAACTCAATTTTCAGAGAGAAGAACGTATAATATTTCAAGCATTTATCATACTAGTAGCAACAAGATAAGTCGCAATGTGTGACAGGCCCTTAAGGGACTGGGCAGAAGGAAGGTACCGAGGCCAACACCTACAATCACTCAGTGTCACCACTACAACAAAACAACCATTCATCAGCGGTCTGTGAGACCACTGTTTCCCTAAGAATGTTGCTCATTTATCCTGAGTAAAATTTGTTAGAAATCAGCATTTGCTTACCTGGTACACCCCTCTGCCTCGCACAACTGGAATGCACTTGCCCAACATGAAGAAGTATGAGTGGAAGGTGTTTGTGAAGCAGATATCGTGAGCAGCCAGCGACCATCGCATAGTCTTCCTGCTCACCAAGGTCTTCCAGTTGAGCAGACCTACCGAACATATAGGATTTGTCAATCATTCATGTGAGACAACTTACTTGACCCAATTATGGGTTGATCAAAAGAGGGTGCGACATGATTGCTGGGGAATCTAGGGTTCTTCAGTGAATATTTTGAAGCAAATATGTGGCTTTTTAATTTCTAGGCTAGTTTTATAGTTGAACTTTGTCGAACATTTTTTATTTTGACTTTTAATTATTTGAGTCAATTCAGTTTTCCTAAAAGCTTACTTGATTGACAGCAGTAAGCTTTTGTCGTTCAAGGAAGCTTTTGTTCTGTTACACTTATTTTTATACTTGTATATTTTTTAAATTTTATTTATTTGTTACTTTTATTTATATTAATATAGTAGTATTTATATTATATTAGCTTTACACTCTTACCATTGTACACTCTATATAAACTCAAAGATTGTGAATCTCTTCTTGTTATTATTGCTGAGTACAAAAAGTTGGCTTGGAGCCATTTGAGACAAAAACTGCTGGAGAAAGGCACTGTCAGCCAAGGTATTCTGCCAAGTTTATCGGTTTTAAAACTTCGCTTCACTTACCCCACAGTCCTGGATCATCGAAACAGGAATGATGATTGGACACAGTCAGCAAAGGAACATTTTTCGGTCGACTTTCCAGTAAATTGTTGAAAAAGTCTATATTGTATGCTTTTGATTTGTTCATCCACCCTGAAAAAGAAATATACACTCAAAAGTTAAAACCTGGATCAGATATTGGGCAACAAGTTATTTTTTTAAATGAACAAAAGGTATAAATGAGTAATATTGAACCTCTCCCACATCTGATTAATTATCTGACATTAAGTGTAAAACAACTAAAGTTCCACTTTAGCGTAATGAAACATATTATCAAAATAATACATTGAAATTCCGGTACTTGTAAGCTCAAGTAAAACATATTAAAATACTTAACAAATTATAAAAATAATGTAACTACATTTAAGATAAACCAAATAATTCAATTTTACAATTGATTTCAATACCATTAATGATTGATCTACATGAAACTATTTGTTTAGTTATGCAATCATTTTGGGGAGATACATCAAGTTGTTTGGTAGATTTCAATGGAAAAGAAAGAAAGTAATGAATAAATAGTTGATAAGTTATTTCGAAGCACTGATGTCATAATGAAGGTTTGTGATCAATAATGACCCAGATTCACATCTAATTGCTATCATTAACAAATGTTACACTGCACTGTGAGCAGCTGCTATCAAACACAACCTTTAATAAATCAACAAATAACAGTCTCATTCAAGGCAGAATGAGCACTACTAGCAGTTCTGTGAACTTACACTTCTGATTTACATACAGGACTGAGTTAATTTAGTAGATCTCGTAGTTCATTTCTCAAAGGATTCAAATAATTTCTGGGGCAGGAAAGAACTAAATAGACAATAACAATAATTTGAGACCAAATGACACCAAGCAAAACCCAGAAGATAACAATTATAAATTGAATCAAGTCAAATCAAAATCTTTTGGACTTACGAAATGAAATGAAAAAGGTCTTTACTGGTGGTGAAGTTAGGACTTAAATATCCTCTTTGCCTCTTAAAACAATACAAAACTTAAATTTAAGCTACACTCAAAAGTAGAACAAATTTTAAAGAACAACCCATGTTTAAAATTTTACTATGAGGCACCTTTTGACCATCGAAGCTGATCTGTCATGATTTTGCTTACTTTCAATCAATTATGAGTATGGTTTGATTCTATGTAGTAACTGTTCTAGGGCTCAGAAAAATCTAATAATTCAAAAAAGAGCCCTTAGAACAATAACAAGAGTAGATTTTAAAGTTCTCTGTAGACCACACTATGTTGAACGCAACATTTTGGATATCATTACTTATATTATGAAAAATCCAAATAAATTTTCACTCGGACAAACATAGTTATAACACAATATAGAAAAATAAAGCTATTATAGATTCACATTGCCTAAGTAAAACAGAATAAACAGCCATATTGTGGCATCTATTCTCAATTATTGTTATTCAGTCACACACAAATGTAAACTAGTGTTTGCCGTGGATATAAATAAATCTACATTCTATAACCTCATATCGTTACAAAAATTTAGAAAAAAAAACTGTATACATGTTTCTAACAATTCCTTCTACAGCCTAGATGACTTTTTTAATATAGAAGGTATTTCCTTTTAGTTTTATTTAACAGCATATGAAAAAATCATAAAATTTGTCTTGTGTCTAATGCTGTACTATGAAGTACATAATTATAAGAGGTAATTTTTGTTATTGATGTTAATATTGTAAATTGTTACTTAAACCTAATTTTATTTTACATAGGTATATAAAAGAAACAACTTTGTTTTTGTTAACATTGTAAATTATTATTCATTATCTCAGTAAAAGAAAGAACTGTATTTTTGACACGGTTTCAGTTATTGTTTGACTGTAAATAATGACATTCTTTAAGACTTGTATAAGTTTTATGGCAAATAAAGATAATTATGATTATGTACGCTTATTGGCCTACGTACGGATTCCTTTGTACTGCATTTAACCAAGGTCAAGGTCTAATTTGCTACTTGAAAAATATTTACTAACATTAAGAGATTTATTTCTATATGCTTTCAAATTACAACAGAGAAAATTCATCATTTTTCAATGGTTTAAGCCCTACAACAGTTGTATCTTGACTGAAATTAGCCTAATTTGTCAGAGAAAGTGAATTATTTGTAAAATATTGTGAAGATATGCTCTGTGGTGTGGAGAACTCCTGGTGAAGCCAGACTGGAGCAAGCCTCGGCTTATCTTACTTGCTCATGACAAGTATTGATTAGAGGAGGTCGTAAGCGACAACGGCATTGTTCACATCATCTAATCTGTACACCACACTCACACACACTTTCACACCACACTCATACAAACTCAACTTCATTTCTGTAAACACTCACCTAAATATAGCGTTCATTTATTCATTACGGTTAAATCTGAAAGTCATTACGTATCCGGACTGAATCGCAGTAATAATTTCTTCAGACAAGTAAAGTTCTTAAAAGTCGTTGGTTGAGAAAATGCTTGGACACAGTTTTCTTGGAGCTTACTAGCTTGTGCATAGGTTTAGTAACTTTAATTGATCATTACTGAATTTCATAAGGAATACAAACATACAAAAATAATATAGCGCGTTTTGTGTATTGAACAAAAATTAAGTTGCACAAACACAAATCTGCATTATAGCAAAAAATGTCACATATTTTTTTTAATTTTAAAATTTGTAGAGCATGATTATGCCTGGAGAAGTAATCAAATGATGATAGGGATATATTCTTTAATTTTAATTTTGAAGTAACATAGTTTTCACTGTTGAACACCAATTTATATTACTTTGATACAAAATCCCCATAGTTTTACTAAATAAATGTGATTATAATTTCAAAATATCAAACAGTCTAATAAAGTAGAGATTTGTTTATTTCTGAGGCCTTTCAAATCCGTGGCATTCATCATCAGAGACTCTCAGCAAGTAAGATATTATTTTAAAATTATAAATGTGATTAGTTTAAAACTATGAATAGCCTCACCAGAAGCATTATAGAAGAGAAAAACAGACAAGTTGTATGTACAAATTAAGATACCACACAATTATTCTATAAGCGACAGACGAAGCAAGCACATCAGTACTCTAGAAGAAACATTGAAAGAGATGGACAACAAGTATTGTACTAGCTTCAGACGTTAAAACTACTAATTAACAATTTTTGCTGTTTGCAAAAATTTTAATCCAATCACCAACCAAGGTTATTAAAACAGTTATTCACCCAAAACCAAACTTAGTAACTAAAGTATACGTTCGAAACCATATAATTAAAGAATCCAACACACTACCAGCTATAAGAGAATTTTTCATGGAATTCAAGTTTTTAAGTAAAAATTGTACATTGGAGATGTTAAAAGTTTCACTGTTATCACCAGTTTATAATCTAACGTTAAAAATGCATTTTTCCACCAAAAGTTCTTTTTTTTTAACTACAAAGATAACTGACTATAACTATAATGACTATTTTTTTAACTATAATGATACTGATAAACTAATAGCTTTATCAAAAACATTTGTATTAATTTTCAATTAGGGTTTAATGCAGGGTTGGTAAAAATTTGCACTTTAAACAGTGCAGTGCTGTTAGAGAGTGTCAATTTGTGCACCCATTTTTTTTTTGCCGAGTGCGTTCAATGGCTTGGGAAGTGGCAAGCACTTCAAGTGGTCAACACTGTACAGAGTCAGAGCAATAGTCTGGTGCGACTGGCGATCACACTATGTTAAGCTACAACAACAAAAACTTCAAAAAAAAAATCAAAATAACAATTTGTCCAATAAAACTGTGTTGTACTTAAAAACTGAGCATCTAAATTACCGATAAATATTTTTCATCAAGAGTGAGGCAATTATTATTGGAGTTACAAGCATTAAGAAATTTGAACCGCAAGTCTTCTGGGAAGCAAACCAGAAAGCGTTCTTTAGTAAAAAGGATTAAATTAGGTCTCAAGTGAGAAAAGTGTTAGGATCTAAGCACAGTGTACTAGTTTACGCTACCAGGAGAATAC
The DNA here is from genome assembly GCA_018831715.1 of Matsumurasca onukii. NCBI lineage: Eukaryota > Metazoa > Arthropoda > Insecta > Hemiptera > Cicadellidae > Matsumurasca > Matsumurasca onukii. The sequence goes on along the minus strand of CM032058.1, from coordinate 72,608,963 downwards.
ATTGGAAATATCTACAATATCTAAGAAAATAAGCAGCAGGTCTCGTAAACAGCAAGGCACAGGAAGAGTCTCTAAGTGTGCAAACAAAGGGATTCATTCACTACATACCAACTCGTGTATCAACACAAATCACAAATGTATTGTACGGAATCTGGGTCAAAACTAAAGCCTACCTGAACCTGCAACATACAGTCATATAAGATTCAAGTCTGGACATTGATAAAACCATCATGAGTTAGTAACAGTTAAATCATCGGAGTAACTTACAAACGGTTCATCACTAGAACACTGTGCGAAACATCTTTGTGCATCTAAGTGAGGCATGGACTGTCCATGTGGGCAAATGCCAAAACGGCAAGTCTGTTTGACAAAAAAAAGGCCGGCTCTACCAGGACACTGAGAAAAATTTGCTATATGGCTGGTTGAAGTTGGCCAAGCTAAAATTTATAATGGAAATTAACCATGGTAAAATATTTACCTAATAAAGGAAAAGCAGCATTTTAAGTGATAAGGCAAGTTAAAAATGAAAATAAAGTTGCACTTGCTTAAAAAATAGTTGCCTAGAGCCGGCCCATGTTATCCTGGATAAGCTAAGCCCAACAATGAATTCAAATTCAAGTTTAAAATGTCAATGAGTGTTTAAAAATGCACATTTTCCCAATGAAGGGTGCCAAGGTTTATTATGATACCTGCAAACAAAATGATTTCTTAACGGTAGTTTTAAGATTAGTAGCAATCAATGTTTCAAACCACATATTTCTCTAAGTAGATCCAAGGAAATCTATGAAAACTGCTCAAGAGAGCCCAAGGTCAAAATACCACTTAACTAGCATTTCCAAGGGTTTCAATTTGCCCCAAACCCCTGGTGCTATCGCTACTTGGGCCGGTAGGTTGGATATGCTAGGATCGGTTTATTGTCCCAGCCCATCCTGGTTGACAATCTCTAGTACAGTGCACTGTGAGCTAAATACTGAGTGTGACACCAAACACTCCCCTCATTAGAGGTTGCAATCACATGGAAAGAAGAGTGCTGGGCAAAGGGAGTGTACTTGGCCACTGGTATCTCACTTGCACAAGTCTTTAAGGGAGACTGTCTACCATTTACGAAAGCTATTTCCGCCTAAGTGTGCTACTGTACCACTCACTAACAAATACACGTTGCCCTCTGCAATAGTACAAAAATCCCACACCCCGCTGCTTTGAGTGCAAGTGAGACAGAATATCCTGCCGGTGCAGTGCTTGTACGGGTGAAAGTGAACCCTTGCCTGTGTGAGTGCACCAATGCCCACGCTCACTTGGTACATCATTCTGTAACGGTCAAAATCTTATGGAAAGGAGGTGAATTTCATTTGAGTAAACTGAGGTCTTGAATTATCGACCTACATTTTCAATTCTAGGCCTAGCCTGTCCACCCCGATGAACAGATAGTGTTCATCTGACACAAAACACCATGGCTTGATGACTAGAGCGAAAATGTATGGGCTTTCAACGCAATAATGTACCCTTTACCTGTCTTTTTTCCAGTATTTTTTTAATTTGTTAAATAAATTGTAACTTACACATTTTTTTACTCCACCCTGCTATTTGAACGCCGGACAATCATATAGTAAAATAATAATTGTTATTGGTGGAAGAGAAAATTAAGAGTTAATTTTTACTAGAGCTGAAGAGTACAATTGCTTCTAGTGACGATAGCCTTTTTACAATAACTTAGTATATAAAATACACATAACAACCAAAGCCTAAGCCTGATCTGGAATTACCTAATTATTTCAGCCCTAATATCAAGAGCGAGTGACCATATCTAGGTATTTTTAGCAAGGCACAAGACAAGACAAATTCCCCCTTTATTTCAGGACATTTAGGTACAGATTTAGTGGAGTTGGCCGCAATTAGGAAATGCTATTGATTGTCATGGGATAGGCCTATTTCTAAGACAAAAACTACCTCTGGTTTTACTTGATACTTTGAGCCTCAACTTTTCAAACTTGATTTCCCGGCTTTTTTGGTTCCAATAGTAATTGCTGCGCCGCTATCGAAACTCGAAGTTCCTTGGTAATGCTTTTGGGACCTAATAGTAGCAGCTGCGAATTTTGCCACTGAGTAGTAAAGATTTCATGCCAGTGCTTTCGGGAGGATTCCAGGCAAGAGCTCTTGAATGAGATTTCACAACAATACTTGTGGAAACTTGACTTGCCGCCAAGCCTTCCAGAAAACCTTGCATTGCTGTCAAGTTTACTATTTTACTACCGGTACTAGTTTACTACTATCAGCAGCAATGGAAACTTTGCAGCGGCAACATACTAATTCCAAGTGCCTCAGTGAAAACTCAAGTTTTGGTAGAAAATCTCAGTATTGGCGGTAACTCAGGTGTGACTGGGCGATTGGGAAGCTAAAGCTAGTCATCAGCATTTCCACAAAACTAAAAAATTGTTTATTTCCACCAAAATTTTCCACTCGAGGCACACGCCTAGTCCTCTTTGGCTTGTTAGGAAATGCTTTGACCATATCTAGGTACTTTTACAATATATGACGCGTCTAATGGAATTTTGAATCATGGGCAAGAAATAATGGCTACACTCTACTCTCGCATTAAAAATGTCTAAAGGTTCACTATGAGTAAAAAATCGAACTTGGCAATGGTAAAGCTGTACATGCTAAGCAAATGTTCGCATCATTGCAACAGTACTATATAGGATTTTTGCTGACACTTTTAAAGTTGAACTGCCAATTCTATTAAGCAGATTACAATGGCTAAGTTTAAATAGCACACTTTTAGCCCTACAAGGAGTTTACTATAAACTAACTATACGAAGCCTATGCTAGGCTAGAAATATTGCTTACCAATGATGAGTTTACTGAATAGACCAACAGCTGCAACTGTTAGTGTACTTGCAATATTCCATAACAAATAAGGTTTCCGAAGAGTTGGAAATATCCAATCAACGCGAAACTCCATTTTGGAGTTGCTACGGGGGCAATTTTGCATTGAGCACTGTGAGAATTACTTATTTGAAAGGCCTTCTAGCGGACGACATGTTTTTAACTATCACCATCATTATTCGCGTAAAAAACTTGTTTTCCAATCAACATACAGGAAGAAGGAAGGATAGTTTCAGCTGGGAAGCAGCTGATTTCAAGGACAAGGGCAAGTTCTCTAGAGAAAAATATTCTAACACAGATGAACACATCCTAGAGAAATGTGAATACTATCAGAGATCACTGAGGAAATAGGCCTACTGTAGGATAGTTTTATGATAGGTTCTAATAACGCGGAAAATGGCCATTCACTATTTTTTGACGACTGCGGTGCATAGACGTTACTAGCAGGAGACCATCAAGTAAGTATATATCACGTAGCGCGCTAAGAAGGGGTGAATGTTTGCTTGGCTTTGCCAATGGCTTATTATTAATAGAAGACTGGCCATAAGTACTGTATAGGTGTATAAGGGAGTGTAAAAGCCCAAAACTGTTCGTATGATAGGTAAATCTGATTCCGGCCATATTGTTGAGCCTCTCCCACAGTTTGACGCGGAGAAACACAACATTAAAGCCCCTCCCGACACGTAACGCACGTCGTAACGCTGACTAATTTGACCTAAAATATAAATATACGAGGGTCATCCAGAAAGTAAAGAACGATTGCACATCACGCGCCCCGCACACCCCTCACCACTACAGGTCAGCCGTCATTACTGTGCACTTGGAGGAGCGCGTGGCGGACGGGCGGCGGTGGACGGGGTATGAGGAGGGGTACTTTTCTAAAGACATTGGCTCTCGACTGGAGCTGCCCTGTCTCATGCTTCAGCCTGACTTATGCCGTATAAACATTTCCGGCTTTTCATAAATAAATAAAATAAAATATATATTGGTCGATTACAGCCCAATAACGAGCCGCGATAGCTGGGTAAGTGTGAATCGGTGCAGTCGATGTTTTCAGAGTGACTAGTAGCGGCTCGGCCAAGTGCACAGTAATAGCGGCTGAGCTGTACGAGCCAATGAATAGTACGAGCGCGCGTGCAGCTGCTAGCTACATTCTTCCTCTTCAGTTTGAGTGTAGGTTCGTTGCTGTGTGATTACGCGTCTCGTGTCCACAGTGATTAATAATGGCATCGACAATTGAAAACCCCGCTAAATGTAAAGTGTAAATTTAAACACTCGAAAAGTCATGGCAACTGTTTTTTGGGATCGAAAGGGTTTAATCCATGTCGAATTTATGCCAAGAAAAGAAACGACTACAGCCCTGTCTTGGTGCCGAGTGATTATCACTTATTCCCGAAGCTTAAGGATTTTCGGGTAAAACACAGTTTGCTAATGATAAGGAGCTCAAAGAAGCTAAAAATCCTGGCTCATGTTTTGGCGGCAAATGAGTAGAACATGGGTATGGAAAAACTGGTCCCACGTTAAAACCAGTGTCTTGAAATCCATGACGACTGCGTAGAAAAGTAGAGGAAGGTTCTATGCATTTGTAAATAAAGTTTTGTTGATATATTTATTTCTTATTTGACCATGCCAAAACGTTCTTTACTTTCTGGATGACCCTCGTAAATTGTGTATTGCCAGACAAACTAGACCCCCCACCAACAAATGCAGAGTAACTCAAAGCTATATAATACATAAGAAACGGCCAACAACAAAACTCTGTTTTCTGAAAAATATAATAATTGTAGTTATAAAAACGTTTTAAATGTCCAAAACAGTACTTACATCTAGGAAAAATAGTGAATCTTTACGTTAGAGTGTTAGACGGATGTGGGTTTTAGCATCGTATTAAGGCCGTTCATTTATTATTTAACGTGCTGAAGTAGATACTTCGTTTTATGGTGCTGTATGATGTGTATAATTGCAGGGAGATTCCACTTTCCCTTGTATGTATTTTCATCTTGCATGCAAACCAGACAGTTCTATCGAGAGGCGGGTCAAACTCTGGACAGCGCTTATAACATGGAGTAAAAACTGCAAACGACACTTTAAGCTAGTACCTATATGTACTAAAATGTAAAATTTTCCCCATTGGAAGCATAGGTCTATCGATTAACCTACATATAAACCCCAAGACGTGTACTTTCATCAACAAATGGTTTTTTATTTCAAAGATTGAAACAAGGGGTTTCTATAAGAACATAAACCTCGAAATGGTTTATTTATTTAAAAATTGCAGCAGTAATTTTCCTTCTTTAGTACATTTACCTACTTAAACCATAGTTTAAAACCTTTCCCCATGTTAAAACTCCTATCCCGGTAAAATGCCCAGGAATGCATTAGGAATGCATTAAAATGCCGGTAAAATGCTCTATCCGGCCGCCAATCAATACTTAGTAGTTTGTTAACTCATTCACTGTTACAAATATGTTTTAACATGGACGTTTGTTTGATTGCATGTTATGACCGTGCCCTTATAGCAGCGAATGTATTAAAAGTGCACAGTTGTGTTGTTTAAAATACCGCTGACGAGCATATCAGCCCAACCACCTTTTACACTTTATTTGATTTAAATAACCCATAGTTAAGTTATTTTTTTCAGAGGTAAATATAGGATGAACGGTTTTTGATGGAAGACGGGTTATATTCTTGTTACAAACAATTCCAAACTGTCCAAAATTACGAATTAATAAAATTAATAACGGATAGCAATGTGATGTAAAGAAAGACTTAATTCCCTCCCCAGGGTATATTTCCGGTATTTTAACCCTTTGGTTTGCTTTTTTAAACAAAACGTCCAAGAGAATCCAAGTGAAGTACGATACAAGGAAGTTTAATATTAATTTTGATTATCGATGTGTATAAATTCATGAAGGCTAGTTAATTACTAAAAAAATGTAAAGTCAAAATATTTTATTGCCAGAATTATTTGACTTTCTCACTTGTATAAGCTGACTATAAAACAATCAGCAATAAAGCTTTAGGATACACATTCAAATTCAATACTTCTGAATTTGAAAACAGAAATAGGTGGATTAAATTGGAAGTTAAATTTAATTTATTACACGCCCTTTTAAACCACGAACCAGTTCTACATAGCGGAAATGAATAATAATAATTAACTGAAGAGTTGCTTTTTAGTAATCTAAAACTAAAAGAAAATATGACTGGACCAACATGAACAGAACTATGGCATTGTACGCGTATCAATGGAATCATTATACTTAAGTAAACGCAGAATTTAAATGCTGATCTGGATTTGGAGATAAAGGAATGAGACCCTTAAGGTGTTTTATAGCTTTGATAAACGCTATCATGCCTTGGTAGAAGATTCATTCCTCATTTCAAATGCATGACCTGACTGAAGTAAGTAAAGATTGGTATCCTTCCGGCCCTCGTAAAATTTATATAGACTTATTATCAGTTAGGATATTTTACTGTCGAGGTACACCTAGGTTATACTGGTTATTGGTTGTCTTTGGTTGTTCGGAATTTCAGAAATGTTTAGTTATACAGGGTGAGTTTCTACTAAGTGCGTTAATTTTCACCAGTGTAGTTGATATCTACGTATTTTAGAAGCTATTTCTAGAAAATACGGTGTCTGGAACCACCGTTTTGCATTGTAAAAGCAAAATTAAACGTATCACACGACATATGCTTATTGGGTGCCCGATTAGTGCCGCCAGTCACCGTTGCTGGCCAGAATTGCTTCTAGCAATATGTAATTTATCAGTTTAGGATTTATTTTATGTAACTCATACAGCCGATTTAGCCAAATAGCCAGACCCGTTCGGAAAAAAATACAGAGAAAATAATGGTAGCTGTTACATTTAGTTCAATGTTTTGATTAAAAAAAAAAACTGACCTTGACGCAGTTTTCACCCAATCATTCGAGTTTTGTTACAAGGACCATTTTTATGGTATACCTAATTTAAAAATCTAATTAATGCGGCAGTTTTTCATTTAATTTCACATCAGTGTTAGTATTTGAAAAACCACTTTGAAGTTTTGAAAAAATTATTTACAAACAACTTTTATATTATGCGAGTTTTAAAACGGTTAAAGTAGGACTTTAAATATTAAAAATGTTACAATACTTGTGTAGAAAACAACGTACT
>CM032058.1:71989819-72001823 GCA_018831715.1 Matsumurasca onukii | reverse complement strand
AAGCAATCTAGTCAGCTGATCCAACTGCAACATAACAAGCTCAGTTGTCAACACTAAACAGCGCGTGTTATATCTAGTGGATCAAAGTAAAGTTCTATGTTGTTATATCAAGCTTTTCCGCACAGAAAACGTAATCTACAGAGATGCAACAATTATACACTTTATCATAAAACATATCACCAATCGTGTTTGTGGAGGAGGACAGATGGGCGTATTCAGTAACGGGTTTCACACGTTGATGAATTTTATCATTGTACTATCGTTTTATTCAAAGCGAAGAGTCTGACAGGGCTTTTTCTTTGCCTTTAGCAAGCTTTCAGCTAACCCAAATTGGACACAAGACAAAGATTAATCACATATGTTCCTCATGAGGTGTGTTCTGATTGGTTACCTACGGTAACAGGGTGACAATTAACCATTTCTTAGAACTTTTATTTGGTACGCCACGAGGTTGGTGAGACAAAAGGTAAAAACCAAAAGGTTTTAACAAATTAGTTGATTGATAAAAGAAGACGTATAAAAATAAATGGTGATTATGCAAGAAGCAAAGCTGTGTTGTAACGTTTTGCAACCTTTTAACTACGTGAAGTACTACCAACAATTTGATAAGTTTAACAATTTAGGTTTGGTACTGGACCAAACGTTAATTTTTCAAACAATTTTTCTGGCGAGGCTTTACTTAGATGTATTTTATATTTAAATTAGTGCAGTTTAGATTACAACACGAAGTTTTGTGATGAGAGGATCAACCTAAATATTTAATTGAAAGATTGGCACACACAACACAAACACGTCCACGTCGCATCGTTGAGAGTAAATAAAACAAGAAATCTATAATCCTTGATTTAATTGAAAACTCTGTTATGTTAACACCTTTATTGAAATAAAAGCTTTTGGATTAACCACAATGAAAACAGTATTTAACTTCAAAATTAACTCATTTATGCTATAACATGAAATTTGCAATATAAGTACTTATAGTCGTGATAGAGTTAAATGATCTATTTACTGGTTTTCAGTGTGCGTAAAGCATATTGTGCTATGTTTTGATGTATGTAAGATCTTATAGTAAAGCCGAACAACAAAAGTATAGAACTATAACAAGAAAAAGCAACAGTGACACGCTTGAGGTGGTAAAGTGTTTGGTTGATTTGAGACGTGCGTTGTATTTGTAATGAACCTGTCATCAGCGGCACAAGGTGTGGAGTCTTTGTAATTTTACACACCAATCTACATAGGTAATACGTAAGTCTTTTACCATGTTTTAATACTTTTATTTAAAATAATTTTATACTTATAATTTGATCAAATCTTTTAACAGTTTAAAATACTTCATTTAAGTTTAAAGTCTTGAACTGATACTGATTTTAGTTTACCGTAATTGTATTATGTGTTTAACGTACTTTACGTTGCGTGTTATGTGTTCAATATTATTCACTAAACGTAGCCACCTTCAGACTAGTGTAAGAGATGAAGGAGATTACTTGACAATAATTTTTTAGCCTACCACTGATCATTGTGATCTATCATTAACGCTTTTGGATAGATTGACAAGGTATTTATCCTTTTCCATACGTTAACTCCTAGCAAAGTAAGTATCAAAGTATCATAGGGTTGAAGTGAATGATTTTTATATACAGTACTGACGACAAACGCGCTTTTGTTTTTAATACTTCAAATTACTTACAGCAGTAGATTCGAACACTTAAATGCAAAACCAGTCTTATATTTCACATTTAAGACAAGAAATACCGAAGTGCATTATAAAACATGTTGGCAAATGACAACCTCACGGGACTTTGGTCAATACTTTCGAGAGTAACATGTGAACAAATGTTGAATATTCAATCATGATAAATAATTGTTTATGTCAAATTAAATCTCACTCGTACAATTCACAGCGTTTGTAACTTTTTATTTGAATGAAACACAATAAAAAAATTAAGAGTAGCTGTTCGTTATGCACTGGTGAATAAAGTTTAAACGAAACTTTTAAATATACGAGTCCATGGAGGGAGTGAATAAAGTAAGACACTGAATGAGGCTCCAGAGCTCACTTAGTAAAGAGCTCAGTTCTCTAAAGTAAATCCACACAAACTTGCTTGTGTACTGTTAAATGAGTTGACTGTGCGTACATGTAACATTCCAAAGAAGGATACGATATATTGTCTTGTTATAACATATTTCGCCAAAATCAATAATTGGTTGATTGGTTTTAGCCCATACCGACTAAATATCAATAACATCTTGTTCAACGTAGAGTTGCCGGATCGTGATTGCAGCAAAGTTACGTGAAACTAGTTCACCTGAAACGCTTTTTTGCAATGAAACAATCGTGTATGAGTATGGTTCTATATTGTGTCCACTGAAATATAACCAAATACCTACAGCTACTCAGCACAAAGTCTGATAATATTCTATCTTTTTAGAATGTAACAGAACAATTCCAGTGAAACTTGTTTGGAATGTCATCTTATTTAAGTTGTCGGCCCGCTAGGCTTCAGTCTTTATTATGGAAATTCTTTAAGAAGACAAATGAAAGCGTGCTTGTTGACTCAACTGTATTTACAACACTAAGTCCTTTTAAGATTCAGTTTATTTGAAGTAATATTTTAAACTAACGGAGTGAAGCAATAACTAGGCTACATTTCTTTTAGGTAAGTAGCCTACTATGCTGAAATATAGGTTTCCAACATAGCAATGTCATGTGAGTCCATCAGAGGGGGTTTCAAGGTAATTTATTTTTTATGAGGATTTTCATTACCTTAGGTAATTCTTATAATATCAATTTCTCGAATTCCCTCTATTTGAACATATTACACGTATTCTGTCTATTTAATTACGTTGTATAGATAAAGAAAATGCATCATTTAAAAGCGAAGAGTTTTGGGTAAATTTAAACAAAAGCACAGCTGATGCTTTGCATAGAAATTAAAACAATATTAAATCGCCCTCAATTTCCTTTTAATTGCTTTATAATGTTACTCATAACACCATTTATATTAATCTTCCAATTCATCGCTGCTCTTCGTTAAGAGGATTATACTTAGGTCAATATTAGATTAATGAGTTAGTGATATTGTACATAAATTAATTATATCTAAGGCTAAATACTAACAAATTTCACTAAACTAATAGAACAATGGTACAGTTCTAACTTCACCTTTCGTCACAAACAAACTTTACCTTTCTTTACACGTAAGCACTTACTATACTTATTTGCCAATGCAAACTATTTTTGAGTGGACGTAAAGTCTTTCATCAAATAGTAGTTAGTTATATTGACTGTGTGCCACTACGTTTACTTTATAAAACATAAACATCAATATGCATTATGCAGCTTCGTTTTATTTCAAGTTGCTGTTACGTTAGGAACTTTTAGAGTTTCTTTAGTTAGTTTCAACCTTTCCGAGAAACTTAAAAATGATGTATTATAACAGTTGTTAGTTTGTCACGCGGGAGAGTTTGTCTCAGGCTAAGATTACAGGGGTCGTATAATAAACCCTTGGTTGACATACAGTTGGTAGGCCTACATTATCAACCCTACCTCAATCTTTTCTGTTATAATAAGCTCTAATCTCATATGTTAATCATCTGTATGAAATCATCTGTATGTGTAATCATCTGTATGTATGTTATCATTTGTATAGAATTATTAGTTGCAATCTAATTTTGGTAAATTAGATTGCAACTGTGAGTTATATTTCTATTTATATACAACCTTTTGGTATTTTTAAAAATTGTATGAATTATTATTATATGTTTGAACATGAATTACGTTCAGCCTGTAAGTACTTATTAAAGCAATTTTAATCAATCCTTTTTTTAACGTAGCTTAGACACACAGTTTGACTCAGTTTTAGAGCAAGGGGAAGACTGGCTTGCAGCCAAACATATCAGACCAACCTTCAACTTTTAAAGCAGCGCGAGCCTCATTTTGTCTTACACAAATATTCATAGTTATAATAGATATTATTTTCTTTATAAAACGTATTTTCAAGCACTTTTGGGAACTTTCAGCGTATTTAATCTGTACCATAAGTAGCACATTAGTAAAATGGTAGTTTTTAAACTGTAAATTTCAAGTTAAAGCCAATCAGAGATTAAAACCACCCACCATAAATCAGTTGGTTTAATTTAAACTAAAGCACAAATGATAGTCCAACGCTACACAAATCTATTAAAGCTATCTAGCCGTTCACGAACTCGTTCAGTGATTGTTTCGTACAATAATTAATATAAACACCAAAATTAAAAACGTTCCATGAATGCGTGTGTAACATGTCTTTAAACTGTTGTTATTATTGTTTAAGTGATTGGAAGCTGTTAAATAAGTGTAATTATCATGAAGACTTTATTTGTTTAAAGACAATCGTTACACATATGTATCGCAATATTTTACAAGCTCTTAAGCGATACGTTATAACCTTATTTTTGATCAAAGTTTGAACTAAAACTCTGAAGGTTTAGAAGTAAAGACAAGTACCAAAGCATCAAAGATGTGTTTTGGTTACAACCACCTCAGTGGCAAATGTTGAGACTTTAATAACGCCCCGGTGAGCTGCGGAGTTGAAACACACATTTGTACGCATACAATCAAAGAACGAGTTCTTGTATTCAAATACGACTAAATATTAAATAAAAGCAAAACCCAGTCGTATTTATGTGGCTTTCATTATACAGTCTGTATTATTGACAACTATTGTACAAACATTGACAACATTTACAAACAAACTAGCTTTAACTGTATTTACAGTCATGTTTAAAAGAAAAGAATGGCTTACATTTTAATATAATATTCGATAACTACATATAGTAATAGTTTGTAGATCCATAATCGTTTAAAATAACTACTACGAAGTAGACTAGGAATGAACTAATGGATTAAAACAATTATTAAATAAACAATTACAACGAAATAAACTAGGAAAATATACTAATGTCTTTTACACGTCCTTGTGCCTTGAAACCGGTTCCTACCCCTCTCGGAAAGTCCTAGTTGCATCGATTTTGGCGAGTTTCACCAATTCTATGATACGCTGGAGGTTGCTTGACGGTGAGGGTGGCTATACTACACCGTCACGTCACGTCACGTCCCGTCCACCGCCGTCATTCCATGCCTCAAAATGCGTACGCTAGAATTCCGGCAGTGACGTGACGTAACGTGACGGTGGTATAGCCGGTTCCATTTGATTACACAGGGAGCATACAGGACGGGACGTGACGTGACGTGACGGTGTAGTATAGCCGCGCCTTTAAGAATGATTAAATGCAACGAGAAGAGGAGGACATTATTAAATACATTCTAGTACTGAAATGGTTCTGGTTAAAACCTACGACATTTTAGAACAGGTTGTCAAAGTATTTACCCTGACCATTAAAAGCTGTTTAATCTACATACGGTTGAGTTTGAATCTTCAAATTTTGTACAGCAGTTGACCTAAACACTAATGTAAAACCTGTCGTGAGTTTAAGTTTTGGATCGACACTGCCCTATCGCACTATACAAAATGAGGGCTAAAGACAATCTGAAAAGGCTTTATACGTTTGTTTTAGTGAGTAAACGAATGTCGAATATTATTTTTTGATGAACCATTGTTGGTTAAGAATGAAAGTGTACACAATTGTTGGGTCAGTTATGTTAAATTTGGGTAAGAGGAATTAATGAAAATAAACAAAACATCAAGTGTACATTATTCACAGTCCAACAAAGTTGAAATGTAACTTTGCAGTAAATGAGCCCATGGAGGGAACGGATAAAGTAAGACACTGAATGAGGCTCCAGAGTTCACTTCAAAAAAATGCATTGCACTAACATTGGAATATGTTTCTTTTGACCACAGTGTTAAAACATTTCTATTTAAAAAATAATTTCTGCTGGTATTTGGGTTCAATGCATGATGTTCTAATCTATCAGCCCAATGTTCAGACACCTTTACCAGCAGCTGAGTGCAAACTTCGTCAATAACTCGACGCATCTTGACTTCCAACTTATATACGGTCTGTGGCCTGCCAGTGTAGACTAGAGAACTTACATATACTCTCAGAAAGTAGTCTGTAGGCATGATATCACACGACCGAAAGGAAACTTCAATAACTGTCTATACGAGATGATGCATTCACCAAACGTTCTCCCAAGAGCCACATTGTGTAGTTTGATGTGTGGCACGTCACGCCGTCTAGTTGAACCGCACCTTTTCTCAATTCACTGTCATTTCATTTATCTGAACAATCTAAGTTTACAAGCCACAATCAACTTGACTTGCAAGTCAACTTCGTTGATTTATTGACGATGCTCACCCCAGCTATTGGAAAAGTGTTTTAAAATTGGGCTGCTAGATTGAAGTTTCTACCAGCACGCCATGGAACTCATATGCAAGAAATCGTTTTAACACTAATGTCATAGCCAAAGATTTCAATACATGCGTTTTCATGTTCATTCAAGTCATTTTCTACTAAATTTTCAAAACACCCAAGCAAAAAACCACTTTGGCTTAATTTAAACTGATGCTTTCAAAATGACATTCCAACACTAATAAATCTATTGCTATTCATAGCCGTTCACGAACTCGTTCAGTGATTGTTTATACAATACTAGTAAAAATTTAAACACCAAAATTAAAACAGTTCCAATCCATGAATGCGTGTGTAACATGTCTTTAAACTGTGGTTATTATTGTTTAAGTGATTGGAAGCTGTTGAATAAGTGTAAATGTTATGAGAACTTAATTTGGTTAAAGACAACCGTTACACATATTTATCGCAGTATTTACAAGCTCTTAAGCAATACGTTTAAACCTTTATTTTATCAAAGTTTGAACTAAAACGCTGAAGGTTAGCAAAAGTCGAGTACCTAAGCATCAAAGATGTGTTTGGTTACAAGCCACCTTAGTGGCAAATGTTGAGACTTTAATAACACCCCGGTGAGCTGCGGAGTTGAAAAAAACATTTGTAATGAATACAATCAAAGAACGAGTTTTGTATTATTCAAATACAGTAAATATTGAATAAAAAGCAAAACCCACTCGTATTTATGTGGCTTTCATTATACAGTATGTATTATTGAACACCTATTATACAAAAATCATTGACAACATTTACAAACAACAGCTTTAACTGGTATTTACAGTCATGTTAAAAGAAAAAGAACGGCTAACAGTTTAGTGTAATATTCGATAACTACTACATATAGTTATAGTTTGTAGATCCATAATCGTTTAAAAGAAATAGTATGCAAGAGGTGAGAATCACATGTATTTTCACTTTTTAAATACTATACAAAAAAAGTTTTTACCGCGGAATGATCTGTAAGAAATTATAGAAATTACCTAATTTAATTTTACATGAACAGTTGCTATACGTTATTACCGACTATTCGTTATAAGTTTGTACGTTTTACAACAACAACAAGTTGCAAAATATGAGAAGAAAGTTAACTTATTGAAGGGTGGTGAAAGTTATGCTAAATACGTGTTCTTGCATTGATGGTTGATTGATATTATTTGGACTCTGTAATTATGTTCAATGGTGATGTTTGAATAACCAAAAATACAATTTGTTCAGTATCATCTCAGCTTATTACGAAGAGCAATTAAATTATTTAGGATTTACAGTTTGTAGTTACGTTTACGTTGTTCTTATTAACTTCGCCTTTACCAGCCTCTTCCTTTATGATTAACCCTTTGGGTAATTTGAACTGTATGGAAGGATATCAAATGCGCTAAATTCGAAGAAATTATTCCTAACAACAAAGATACTGTACATAAGGCAAACTGGCAACAAAAACTCAACGTTTTGGAAATTATACGTGGCACTATATAATGGCTAATAAAAAAGCCAATGTTTAAATAGGGTGTAGGCCTGCTTGGTTTCAACTGTTAAATTTGAGGAACAGCTCAATTGTAACTTGATAGTTATAACATTCAAAGTAACAAAACTGGATGAAAGCCAAATGAAAGAAAAAGCAACAAGTACATGCTTTAGGTGAAAAAGTGTTGGTTGATTTTAGACGCGTTGTATTTGTAATGAACCTGTCATCAGCGGCACAGGGAAGGTGTTTGTACTTTTACAACCAACCCACATCTCAAGGCTAAAACAAATTTATAGAATAAGACATGATTTTTTAAGCTACTCTTGTTTTGTTACTATCTGGTGAAGCAAGATTGGTAATTTGAAATTATATGTAAATTAATTTAAACTTTTTAAGTAAAACGTCATCGTGCACATGACATTTAAGTGTTAAGTGTATTATGTATAAAAAAATGATTAAACGTTTTTCTGATTCTGATTCTGATTTGACATCTGCGACAACAATAGTTTACCCAGTAGCATTGTGTTAGTAGTTGTAGGGTCTTTTAGTTAGTATTAAAATAAAAATAATAAAATTCATTGCCGTCTTGATAGAAGCTTAACATTAACTATTTTTACGGGCAATTCACATTGTTCTTATTTTTAAATTGACCATGTCGCCTTAAGACGCGGCTATACTAAACAGTACATAACGTCCAATGGACCTCCTCTACCACAGTCGGTATGGATATTTACTCGTAATCAAGTTAAATCCTCCGTCAAGTACTTAAGAAAGGTTATTCGAGTTTCCGGAATGTACTACAAAACATTTGACTTTACAATTTCACAATTTAATAAAGCCTCACATAAAGAGAAAACATGCCCGCTTTCGGACATTTATTTCTACCAAGAAAACTAGCGGTCTGTTTAAAATATAATAATAATTACAATATTTTTCGTCTTAAAAATTTTTACACAACACAATTTAAAAAATTACTCATAATTTTATTTTTATTTTTGTTTATTTACTTTAACAAATCGTTTAGTAAGTAATAACAAAATAGGGACTATGTTAAAACAAACTAATGAGTTATAACACAAATTATGATCAAAAACTTACACTGAAGTAGAATAAGAAATATTGTTGGTTAGATTAATAACTTCATTACAATACAAGTTTGGAACACCATTATACAAAAATTACAACAAATTAGACTAGAAAAAATTAACTAATGGATTAAAACAATTAATTAATAAGTTTGAACACTATTAACAATAACTACTACGAAGTAGATTAGAAAATGGAATGATGGATTAAACAATTACAAACAAACACTATAACTAAATAAACTAGGAAAAAATTTACTAATGTCTTTTACACGACCTTGTGCCTGTTCAGTTCCTACCCCTTTCGAAAGTCCTAGAAGGATACGCTGGAGGTTGCCATATTACTACGTCATTTAACTTCAAATCCTGTCCACAGTAGTAATTCCATGCCCCAAAATGCGTATGCTAGAATTCCAACAGTGACGTGACGTAACGTACGGTAGTATAGCAGGTTCAATTTTGATTACACAGTGAGCATACAGTACGGGAAGTGACGTGACTGTGTAGTATAGCCTTAATATAGCATCTTTGACTTCCAACTATATGGTTGTGACTCACCAGTGTAGGCTAGAGACTTGACATGTACTTCAGAAAATAGTCTGTAGCCGGGATATCACACGACCGTAGAGCTACTTAGGCACGTCATGCCGTCTAGTTGGAACCACACCTTTCAATTCACTGTCATTTCATTTATCTGAACAATCTAATTACAAGCCACAATCAATCTTGACTCTTGCAAGTCAATCCTCGTTGATTTATTGACGATGCTCACCCCTCATTATTGAAAAAGTGTTTTGAAATTGGGCTGCTAGATTGAAGTTTCTACCCTGCACGCTGAGTTGGAACTTATATGCAAGAAATCGTTTTAACACTAATGTCATAGCCTAAAAGATTTCCAAGCCGTTCATTACGGGTCATTTTCATTTATTTACTAAATTTTCAAAACAACATAGCAAAAACTACACCCTTACTTTCCGAAAAATGTACCATTATATTTTCTTAGTGCCTTATGCCGTAGAAATAAATAAATCATTTGTAAACTTAATAATCGTTCAAGTCACACGTTCATCGTTCGTTTTATATTATAAATAAATAAACATCTATGGTATACCATATTTAAAACCAATCACATACCAATAAAAGTCTATAGAGTATTGTTTAACGTAGGAACTCAATAATATGTGACTGCAGCAAAGCTACGCTAAGCACTTTGACATCAAAGTCTTTGAATATAAATCATAAATGGCCATGTTTTCCATATTATGTTTCCCGAAAATTACCAGCTACTGCCCGACAATAATCTCTCTTTCAGAATGTAACAGAACACCCAGTGAAACTCGTTTGAATGTCATCTTATCCGTTGTCGGGCCGCTAGGCTTCAGTCTTTATTATGGAAATTTTATGCAGAAAAATGAAAGGTGTTTGCGAAATCTACCGTATTACATTAAACATTTCTTTCAAAATAATCATTTTTAGGTAATATTGATAAATAAATAGTTCAAACTAAACTTTAACTACTTTAAAACGTCGGGTCTTTTCGAACTGTTCAGTAGACTATTTAATAAGACAGTTATTAAGGTTTTATACAGTTAGTTTTTATAAGTTAACTTTGGAAAACAATAATAAAAATCTTTTTTCTTAGAAAAACCAGGCTCACTATTATTAGGGTGATTTATGCCGAACATACTCAACTTTAAACTTAACGTAAGATGTTATTAAATATAATAATAAGAAATTAGAAGGACCGATTTTGAAGACGGCCGCACAATTCCTCCAAGCCATTGCTTCATTGTACATAACATAAACATACTCAACGTTTCGATGAGCTTTACATCTCATCAGTGGTGCTAAACACCAGACGCAGCTCGTCCCTTTTCTGTTGGTTAGGGTCATCGTGGAGAGAAACCAACGTCTAGTAGTTCCAGTTGCACCTGGAACCCCCATGACAGTGGCAGTGCAAGCGCTGTTCCACTCAATTCTCTTAGGTTCAATGTTCTCAAACATGCCGTCGCAAATAACAATACAACAGTTAATCAATTATTGTTGTATTTATTTGCAAAACACCTCATAGACAGTATCTCGTGAGGTAGGGCCTATCTATATCGGTTTGAGGAGATAACAAAAGTTTAACCAATTATGCAACAATTTTATGAACCGCGTGAAATGGACCAGAAATGGACATAAACGATATTTCAAATACGTCTTATAACAAATAAATAGTCGTTGGCTTAACCCATCCTGTCAACAGCCTATTAACTCTAAGTTGCACAGAGGCTGTAGGGTTATTGCCAAAGTTTAAGAGTAAGCTTTAATTAACTGAATCAGCCAAGTTAATGCGTATAAGAACTAAACTTACCTTACCTTTATTTATCCGGTTTGCGTTAAAAGTTAGTTTAATGTACGTACATACAAAACTTATAAGATACGTTATACGATTTTCTTTTATGTTTGCTTATTTAATTTCCGTGATTTTTCCTAGAGTTTGAATATGGATTTACTTCTTCGGTATTTATTCATCCTTAACAGACGCTATCAATTTGTTATAGCTTTATACTTTGTGTGTTTATATTTGTTTAACTTTATAATAATTGTGTTTGCTATTAAGTTTCGCTGTCTACAGAATATGTCGACTGATTAAATTTTCATGTCAAAACTAATGAGACAGCGCTGTCGAAAGCGCTTCTATTAAAAATACGACACTTATTGGCCTTTTTGTACCTTTTATTGTATTCTGTTATATTGCCGGTCAATTCTTGGAAATTATATTTGGCCACTTCAAACATTATTTAGTTTTATTTAACACGTTTTGGACGAATCTAGGTTGTTTAGCTGTTTAAATCTTGATTCAATATAGCTAGTCAAATTACAAAGTTAGAGGAAAGTTTAGGTACAGTCCATTCTTTTGATCTTTATGTTTTCGAGGTCGCCGAACGACGAATTTGAGGTTTGCTGACAGTTATTTTGCCGAACATTGTTTTTTTGGCAAAAACAGTGAAAATTTTGTACTTGTTTTAGTTTTGGCCCAACAGTAAACATGCATTTTATCGAAAATGTGCCCAATATTGAATTAAAGTTTAGAAAAATCTTACCACAACTTTTATTTTTGACA